>VZQC01006659.1:172335-236594 GCA_009823505.1 Rhizomys pruinosus
GGAGGTCAGAAGAGGGTCTCGGATTCCCCTGGAACTGGAGTTCTCCTGGAATTGGAGTTACAGACGGTTCTTAGCCGCCATGTGGGTGCTGGGGATCGAACCCGGGTCCTCTGCAAGAGCGTCGGTGCTCTTAACCGCTAGGCTATCTCTCCAGCCCAAGAGCCGACCTTTTTAAAAACACATAGACACTAGGGGCTGGAGAGATGGTCTAGTGGTTAAGAGTGCCGACCGCTCTTGCAGAGGACCCGGGTTCGATCCCCATCACCCACATGGCGGCCAAAAACTGTCTGAAACTCCAATTCCAGGAGAACTCCAGTTCCAGGGGAATCCGACACCCTCTTCTGACCTCCTCAGCATTGCATGACACGGGTGCACAAACTTGCATGCAGACAGTACATTTATACACATACAGAAATAAATAAAATTTAAAAATATATATATATATATATATATATAAACATATCCAATAGAGCAAGACATAATCAATGGCAGATACTTGCATCCAACTTGATATTGCCCTTAACCGTCAAGAAAAGCTCAAATCCTTTACTCTATGTTTATTAAACTGTTTACTACTTTATCATTTTTACTTTATGTGCATAAGTGCACTGCCTGCTAAGTGCACTCTGTCATACAAGCCCCTGGGAGGTCAGAAGAGGGCACTGGATTTCCCTGGAAGTGGAGTTATAGACAGTTGCTAGCCACCATGTGGGTGCTGGGAATTGAGCCCAGGACCTCTATAAGAGCAGCCAGTGCTCTCAATTGCTGAGCTATCTCTCCAACCCCTACTTAAATGTTTTATTTACGTTTTCTCCTCAAAAATGTGTATCTCAAAAATCTCACTATTGGCAGTATTTCCATGCAGTTGTCATATCTGCTAGAAAACGAAGACTGCCAGAAGGCACAGCCTTTAATCCCAGCACTCCAGGGGCAGAGGAGAGGCAGAGGAGAGGCAAAGGAGAGGCAGAGGCCAGTGGGTCTCAGAGTTCCAGGCCAGCTGGGACTACAGAGAGACTCAGCCTCAAAAAGACACACCCCACCCCCCAAAAAAAGAAACCGAAAATATTAATACACCATATGACAGACACCCTACTGCTACAATTTGTTTTTTGAGACAGGGTCTCCCTGTACCTCCAGCTGGCCTGGAACTTGGCAGTAGACCAGGCTGGCCTTGATCCCACAGAGTTCCACCTACCTCTGCCTCAGGAATGCTAGATTAAAGGCCTGGGCCACTACACTGGACAACTGAGATTTTTTTTAACACTGCTGAAATAGCAAATTTTAATCTTAGTTGTCCTCATTGTATTCTTTTTTAAAAAATATTTTATCATTTTTATTTTATGTGTGAGTGTGTTGCCTGCATGTGTGTAAGGGCACCGGTGTCAGGCAGTGCCTGCAGAGCTCAGAGGAAGGCATCAGATTCTCTGGAACTGGAGTTATGGATGGTTGTTAGCCATCATGTGGGTGCTGGGAATCGAACCCATGTCCTCTGCAAGAGCAGCCAGTGCTTTTAACCACTGAGCCATCTCTCCAGCCCCTTGTGGTCTTTTCAATTTACAAAAGATTCAATGAAGTTCATAAAAATAATTTAATATTGCCTGGACATGGTGGCACAGCCTTTAATCCCAGCACTGGAGACAGAGGCAGGCGAATCTCTGAGCTCAAGGCCAGCCTGGTCTACACAGTGAGTTCCAGGAGAGCTGGGGCAACAGGGAGACCCTGTGTCAAAAAGACATATATTACATATACTGAAATGAGATTATCCAACCAAGTTTGGAGTGAATAAGCTAGGAGAGCTGATATCCAAATTACCACAGAATCAAGCCATGACAAAAGAAACAAAAAACAAGCCCTCCCCGCCTTCTTGGATAAGGCCATAGGATCATGGAATTTAATATTTTAATAATGGGGGATAGGGAGATTGCTCAGCAGTTAAGAGTGCAAAAGACCCAAGTTCAGTTCCCAGCACCAAGTCAGGGGTAGCTCAAGACTCCAGGCAACTCCAGCTCCAGTGGATTCCCTCTTCTGGCTTCCAAGGGCATCTGCACTCACATGCTCATAGCTACACATACATATACACACACACACACACACACACACACACACACACACAAAGAAAAAAAAAATCTTTTGAGATTAACCACCAGAAACCTCATCTAAAAAGATACCACTGTGGTTTTCAACATTTATTTCTTTAGACTATTTCAATAAGGCAGTTTCTATTAATCAGAGACAGCAAGGCAGAACAACAACAACAACAAAAAAACATAGTTCTAGAAATAAACACACCTAAAAAGGTAATGTATCTTCAGCAGTCAATCTCTCAGAGCCTCTGGTTATTGAAGTTATCACCAACATTAGCACTACAGTGCATTTTTATAGTAAATACAAGTTAGGGGTTAAATCAGCAAACCTTCACACAAAAATACGAAATGCACTAAGAACTGTCTAGTTGTTACTTATCAGCAAATGGCACTATACCATCCCTCCACTTCCAGCCCAACTCCCTAAGGTTCATTTATCAAAAGAAATTTAAAAAGTTACCTTTGGTATTTTTTTTTCCCTTACAGTCCACAGGTTTTTGTTGGTGTTTTTTCCTTTTTTGGTGGGGGGAGCTTTGAGACAAGGTCTCCCTATAGTCCCAGCTGGCCTGAAACTCGCTCAGTAGAACAGACTTGGCCTTGAACTCAGGAGATAGGCCTGCCTCCCTGCTAGGATTAAAGGCGTGCCACCAAGCCTGCCAGTCCACAAGTTTTGTTTTTGTTTTTGTTTGTTTGTTTTTTACCTTACCTCATCTTCACAAGTGGCCTAGTCAACTTTAAAGAATTAAATTTTTCTACCGGGCGTGGTGGCACACGCCTTTAATCCTTCGGAGGCAGAGGCAGGCGGATCTCTGGGAGTTCAAGGCCAGCCTGGTCCTCAGAGTGAGCTCCAGGCCAGCTGGGACTAAAGGGAGACCCTGTCTCAAAAATACCAGAAAAAATAAATAAATGTGATTTTCCACCTGCCAGGCGTGGTGACACACGCCTTTAATCCTAGCACTTGGGAGGCAGAGGCAGGCGGATCTCTGTGAGTTCAAGCCCAGCCTGGTCTACAGAGTGAGTTCCAGGACAGCTGGGGCTACAGGGAGACCCTGTCTCGAAAAGACCAAAAAAAAAAGGAAAAATACCAGAAAAAAAAAAAATAAATGAAATTTTCCACCTGCCAGGCGTGGTGACACACGCCTTTAATCCTAGCACTTGGGAAGCAGAGGCAGGCGGATCTCTGTGAGTTCAAGGCCAGCCTGGTTTTCCGAGCGAGCTCCAGGCCAGCTGGGACTAAAGGGAGACCCCAGAAAAAATAAATAAATGAGATTTTCCACCTGCCAGGCGTGGTGACACACGCCTTTAATCCTAGCACTTGGGAGGCAGAGGCAGGTGGATCTCTGTGAGTTCAAGGCCAGCCTGGTCTTCAGAGTGAGCTCCAGGCCTGGTGGCACATGCATTTAGTCCCAGCACTGGGGAGGCAGAGGCAGGTGGATCCCTGTGAGTTCAAGGCCAGCCTGGTCTACATAGTGAGCTTCAGGGCAGCTGGGACTAAAGAGAGACCCTGACTCAAAAAGACAAGACAAAAAAAAAATAAAAATAAAAATAAAAAGGCTTCCATCTAACAATATGGTTCTTAAATTTTCTTTGAGAAATGTTAAAAAGTAAAATTTTTGTAACCTCTTTAGGAAGCCATTTCTTCTCCAGTTAACTCATTGGGGTTGTGTAAACATACTCAACTTGTTTCAGCTAAAGGCATCACATCTGGCCTTAAACAGTCTAAAAAGTTTCAACATATTAAGTTGCAAAATACTGGCTTGTACACCAGGCAAGGCAGCCCTGTCTGTAATCTCAGCATGTGGGAGGTAGAACCAGGATCCTGGATTCAAGGTCATCCTCCCTGCACTGGGGGTTCTAGGCCAGCCTGATCTATAGGAGACCCTGTCTCGAAATACAAACACACACAAAAAGTAAATAAATAAATAAATGGTTTTTAAGATACTTAGTACTTAAAAGTTTGAAGACTACTCAGCAGTAAATATAAACTATGTAGCATTTAAAAGTTTGTAATAAAATGGAAGGGTCCGTATGATGGCCAACAAAATTATAGTCTATGAATGATTCGATTTTGTTTCTAAACATACTCTTCATATGCAACCATAAAATCCTGAATGGCTGACTGAATGCACTTAAAATCTAGTCACCCTGGATAGTAATTAGAGGAAATATTGGGGGTTGAGGGCCAGGACCCGGATGGAAGGAGGGCAAAGTGTCTTTTCAGTGTTTGGCAGCTCAATGTTTTTTTACAGGGCATGCACCTCGTTTATAATGAAGAAACTCATTCCTCTTCCTCTTCCGTACCCAAATTCTTCTAGTTTGCTAAAAACATAGCTAAAAACATAGCTGAGATTTCTCAATTTTTAAAAAGACACTCGAAACAAAATAAAAGTTGGGGGGGGGGCTTGATCTGCAAAATGACTCCCTCTGCGTCTCCTCTCCGTTTGAAATACCCCCCACGCAAAACGCCAAGCACCGCACTTACCAAAAACGTAGTAGACGCTCCGACAACTAAAAGTGAGAAAGCCGGAGTCAGCGCCCGCTCCAATCCCGGGCCCTTCCCAGCCCCCCAGGCGTCACGAGCTACGTAGGCTGAGTGCAGCTCCCAAACCAAAACAACAGCAGGCCGGCGGGCGGAGCGCCTGCACGCGCACGCGAACGCGCACCGCACCAGGACCCTCCACCCCGGCCCATGCGCGACCCCGACCCGACCCCGCGAAGCAGCCGGTACCTACGGTGCAGCCAGCCAGAGTGTTTCTGAACTACGTGTGCAGATGCCGGAGCTCCAACCCCAGACGCCGCCGCGGGAGGGCGGGGCCCTATAGGCGCCCCGCGACCGGGGCAGCCAGACCCACCCGGCCTCCAGCGCCGCTCGGGGACTGCGCACGCGCCGCACGCCCCTGGAGAAAGATGCCTGCTGAGGGACGCGAAGTCAACAAGACCCGGGGACGCCCCCATTTGGCTCCGCCCCCAAGCCCAAATAACGCGAGGCTTCACCGGGGCTGGTTGCCGGAGCTGCGGATTCCGACAGAGCTCGTGCTCCGCCCTCTGCTAAGTCCTCCAGTGGCTCCTGGCTGCAGCCTGGATGTTCCTGGCACGCGGGTTGGCATCCTGGCGTCCACGACCCGGTCGGGGCAGGCCTCGGGGTAGCGCTGCTGCGTCCGTTTTGGTGACACTGGACTCTTCATGGTGTCTCTTAAGCCTGTGAGGGCGCGGAAGCCTGCAGTTCCAGCGCGCAGGCTGGCAGGAAGATGGGGGTTGAAGGCCAGCCCGGCCAACCCAAGAGACCCTGGATAAAGGGGCAGAAGTGGTCCCTTGAAGGCTTGTCCTCTCAGCTGCATACCTGCTTGCTGAAAGTGCAGGCACCAGACCTGCCTCCGCCTGTCTGCATGTGCCTGGAACTCCCCGGCTGCAGCGCGCTGCTTTCAGAGCTTTGAAGCCACTGTTCATGTGGTTTCTCAGGGGACTTTTGTGTGAGTGTGTGTATTCACCTGTGTTTGCATCTGGAGGCCTGATAGAGCACCGGTGAGTGCCAGGTGTGATGTCACGTGCCTGAAATCTCAGCACTTAGTTCCTTGCCTGTCTGGACTGCATACATCAAGTCCCTGTCTTAAGAAAAACAAAAAGCTTTAGAATGAACAGGCTAGTAAGATTAAAGTTTCCAATACTTAAATAGCTAATAACTTGAAAACAGTAACAAAGCTTCTGAGGGCGAGGGGGGAGGGGCTGACACTAACCACAACAACTTCACTTTATTTAAAGTATGACTGTATGCCCACCTGACTTTTAACTTCAAACTATGCAAAATCTATTCATCAGTGTTTGAGAATGAAGCTGTCAGATTTCTTAGTCCCTAGGGCACTCCTAATTGTGATGGGAGCACTTAACAGTCTTTAAGGATTCGTTTTCTGCAACTCCAAGTAGAAATTTTAGCATGTGAAAATAATCTTACCAAGTTGGTGTAATGAGGGGTTTATGCCTATAATCCCAGCACAAGTTGAAGGCCATCCTCAACTGTGTAGCTCATTTGAGGCCAACCTATGCTATAAGAAACTCTGTCTCAAAAAAAAAAATTTTTTTGTTTCTCATTTTGATTCAAAACAGAGTCTCCCTGTGGAGCCCTAGCTGGGCTATAATTCAATATGTAGACCAGACTGGCCTTGAATTCACAGAGATTCACCTGTCTGGCTCCCAAGTGTTGGGATTAAAGGTGTGTGCCAACTGACCTCGAAGAAGAAAAAATACTACTTTAATTTTTTGTGAATGAGTGTATTCCTTGCATGTAAGTGCACCTGTGACATGCAGTGCCCTCAGAGGTAAGAGGGCATCAGATCCCCTAGACCTGAAGTTAGAGGATGGTTGTTAGCTGAACAAAATAAATACACAGGAAAGTATAAATTAGGAAGTTTTTGTTTGGGGCGAGTTGGTGTTTCTTTTGGAGGGATGGTTTGGTTTTTTTTTTGGGGGGGGGGTTTATGTGTATGAATGTATTGTCTTACATGTAGGTGTGTGCACCGGTGTCGTGCAATGCCGCGGATGTCAGAAGAGGGTGTCAGATTCCCCTGGAACTGGAGTTCTCCTGGAATTGGAGTTACAGATGGTTCTCAGCCGCCATGTGGGTGCTGGGGATCGAACCCGGATCCTCTGCAAGAGGAGTCAGCGCTCTTAACCGCTAGGCCATCTCTAGTACTGGATGGCCTAGAACGTGAAATTTCTTGACTCAGCCTCCTGGATTTTTTTTTCTGTGGGGGAAGTCTTTTTGAGACAGGGTACCCCTGTATCCCCAGTTGGCCTGGAACCTGGTATGTAAACCAGGCTAGTCTCCATCTCACAAAAGTCCACCTACCTCTGCCTCCCAAGTGCTAGTCCTCTGCCACCACACCCAGCAATTCCTGGGATTCTTAGTCCAGTGTTGGAGCAAGCCTGATCCTGGAACAGTAGTAATATTTGCTGTAATAACAATTCGTTATATCCCCCCCCCCATTCCATTTTATTAGTAATAAGCAGAAAATAGGCATGGTGGCCTTTAGTCCCAAAACTCAGGAGACAGAAGCAGATAGATCTCTCTGTGAGATTAAGACCAGCCTGGTCTATATAGTGAGTTGCAGTCCAGCCGTGGTTACAGGGAGACACTGTCTGGGGGAAAGAAAAACATAAAACAACAAAATAGTATAGCTGTGTGGCACCCTAATCACAATACAGAAAAACTGTAGACAGAAAAATTGTTAGAAACAGAAGTACTCAGGCCAAATAAAACAAGGGCTGGAGACATGGCTCAGCAGTTAAGAGCTCCAGCTGCTCTTGCAGAGGACCTGGGTTTGGTTCCCAGCATCCAGATTAGCTAACAACTATTTGTAACTCCAGTTCCTTCCTGGGAATCCATTGCCCTCTTCTGACCTCTAGGGAATTGCTTGCATGATAGGAGTGCACTTAACATTCATTCAGGCAATACACTCATACAAATAAAATTAAAAGAATAAATAGGGGGCTGGAGAGATAGCCTAGCGGTTAAGAGCGCCGACTGCTCTTGCAGAGGATCCGGGTTCGATCCCCAGCACCCACATGGCGGCTGAGAACCTTCCGTAACTCCAATTCCAGGAGAACTCCAGTTCCAGGGGAATCCGACACCCTCTTCTGACCTCCGAGGCATTGCACGACACGGGTGCACAGACCTACATGCAGATAGTACATTCATACACATAAAATAAAAAACAAATAAATAGAATAAAATAATTTTTTAAGTGAAACAAAGTCACATTGCTCCCTGGTATGCCAGTGTAAGATTGCAAGGTTTTTTTTTTTGAGACAGGGTCTCCCTGTAGCCCCAGCTGTCCTGGAACTCACTCTATAGACCAGGCTGGCCTTGAACTCACAAAGATCTGCCTGCCTCTGCCTCCCAAGTGCTGGGATTAAAGGTGTGTGCCATCTGGCAGGGCAAGAACACACTGTTTTTATTTCATGTGTGTGAGTATATCGCTTGCATGTATGTAAGTGCACTCCTGTCACTCATTGCTGCAAAGGTTGAGAGGGTGTCAGATCCCCTAGAACCGGAGTCACAGACAGCTGCTAGCTGCCGTGTGGGTGCTGGGAATCCATCCTGGGTCCTCTGGAAGAGTAACCAGTGCTCTTAACTGCTGAGCCATCTCTCCAGCCCAAAAACACACTCTTAAGAGATGCACATCTCTTAAGATGCCTGGGTGTGGCTTGGTGGAACATTCCTATAATCCCAGCTGTTTGATTTTTGGAGAAGGAAAAGGAAGGAGCTTAAAGTTTAAGAAACAAGAACCAGAGCCAGACCTGTAACAGGCAGAGAATATATACTTATCAAAATAAGTATACGGCAATGGAAAACAGATATTCAATGTGAGTGTGGAATGTCTGTCTAATGAATAGAAGAGGAAGATTTTATTTCCTGAACCCAGCTGGAATGCATCAGATGCCAAGGCCTGGTGTCCTTGGATAATTTGAAAGTCATCTTTTGATTCATCGGTCTGATCAGGGCAGTAGCTCAAGGCTATAAGATTGGTGACTCCATAAACAGACTGTCTCAGTCCTGGAAGTGACCAGTTCATAAGGTTTTAGCAAGGCCAGAATGCCAATTCAGGTCCAGGTTGCCATTTCAAGGGATTTATAACTCTATCCGCCTCAATAAAGCTTATGGCTCTTCTGCTATTCACATATTCTATCACCAGCATCCGGGAGTAAAGGCAGGAAGAGTACAAATTCAGTCATGCTCAGGGAAATGAAAAGTTGTAGGTCAGCTGCTTGAGTCATTCTCTTAAAAAGAGCCAGGTGTGGTGGCACATGCCTTTAATTCCAGCACTTGGGAGGCAAAGGCAGGTGGATCTCTGTGAGTTCAAGAACAGCCTGGTCTACAGAGCCAGTTCCAGGCCATCTGGGGCTACAAGGAGACTCTGTCTCAAAAGATAAGCAGAGATAGGCAGATGTCTGTGAGGTCAAGGCCAGCCTTATCTATGTACTGAGTTCCAGGCCAAGGGAGACCCTGCCTCAACAGAACAAAACACAATGTCTTGTCTAATAAAGAGCCTTCGCTACCATTGCCTCTGACATTGATTCCTTCATATCCCTGCTGATGAGAGAATATTACAGCAAAGAAAGTATATGGTAACTCCTTTGCTCACCTAAAATAAGTACAAGACTTGTTGCATTTGCCTAATATCATATGTTCATGTGATAGTAAATTAGGCAACTGGTATTTGAAGGGATGGGTAATATCCATTCTCTTAATAATCATATTAAATTAAATGCCTTTTGGAAATAAGAATTAGAAAAAAAAAGCAAATATTAACCTTACAAGAGAATTTCATTTATGAAATGGATTGAATGCTTAGATTATCTAACAGGTTTCATTATGTTTATATATTTGAAATTACAAACCTAAGAAGTATACAAATTAGCCAATTTGCTGATATAGACATATAAATATTTGGAATAACTTTGGAAGTGATGACATACAATTTAATTGTTTTATCTTGAAAATTGCAAAACAGTTGCTTGATGACTATGTGGTTATCTTCCTAATTCTTTGCTATGAA
Source organism: Rhizomys pruinosus (assembly GCA_009823505.1). Lineage (NCBI taxonomy): Eukaryota > Metazoa > Chordata > Mammalia > Rodentia > Spalacidae > Rhizomys > Rhizomys pruinosus. The sequence continues at coordinate 181,973 of VZQC01006659.1, forward strand.
ACCTTTCTTCCCTCGTAGAGTTTTTCTTTTATATCCAATAGATTCAAGTTCTATTAAGTCAAAACCATGTCTTTATAATGAATATCTGTTATTTTAGATCTGCAGAACAAGCTGCCTTCTGGGACTCAAATAAGAATTTTTATTCTTAGGGGCTGGAGAGATGGCTCAGCGGTTAAGAGCACCGACTGCTCTTGCAGAGGACCGGGGTTCAATTCCCAGCACCCACATGGTGGCTAAGAAAACAAAAAAAAATTTATTCATTAGAATGACTGTGTAGGAGCTAGATGTGGCTGTCACACTTAGAACCTGCACTTAGAAGGCTGAAGCACAAAGACCCCATTAATTTGAAGCTAGCCTAGGCTACATAATAAGTTCCGTCTATGCCAGCCTGAGTTATTAGACTACAATGTGAGACCCAGTGTCAAAAGAGGACAAAGAGAGGGTTGGAGAGATGGCCCTGCAGTAAAGAGCACTGGCTGCTCTTGCAGAGGACTCTGGGTTCAGTTCCCAGCACCCCTATGGCAGTTAACAACCATCCATAACTCCAGTTCCAAAAGATCCAGTGCCCTCTTTGGCCTCTGGGCATTGCACAACATGAGTGCACTTACATATGTGCGGGAGAACACACACATAAAATAAAAATAAAGTATTTTTAAAAGCGGAGAGAAAAATAGCTTTGTATATTAGTATTTAGTGACTATAATAAATGAAAACAAAATTTAAATCCTATAATAAATGAAAATATATAATAAATGAAAACAAAATTTAAATCATTTCAAGCAGAAATTTATAGAGGCTGGTCCACAACAGATTTCTGGAAATGTGTTCATTGTTAACTCCATTTTAAGGTCATGCATGGAGAACAGCTGGTTGGGTTCTACGGCTCCCACTGCCCTAGCTGCTATGACGTCTCTAATCACCTGCCACCTGCTTTTCTTTAGATAACCCCACAATGCACCCTGGTGCTATGCAGGTGCCCCTGTGTGCTGTCACCCACACTTTCATCTGTACTGTCACATGATCCACTTTCCTCTACTTTGTACTGTGCTGTGGCAGACCTAGAGCTCACCTGAACCATGCTAGAAAGACTAAATGATCTAGCAATTCATTACAAAATGTTCCATATATGAAATCAGATAATCCTCCAAGAACATTTTTCTGTAGACAGTTCTTAAAAGCTCAATACAAAATTCTTATGATCTAAGGCTAGGGAGATGGTTCACACTTGCCAGGCATGAGTACTTGAGTTCAGATCTCCAGAATCCATGTAAAAGCTGGTTGAATATGGCAGTTGCCTATAATTCCATCATGCTAAAGAAGGAGAGACAGGAATTACCAGAGTAAGCTGACTAGCCAGAGTAGCCTTAGAAAGCTCTGGGTTCAAATGAGAGACCCTGCCTCAATGAATACAGTGAAGAATAATGGAAGAGAACTCCCACCATATAGGGTCCTTGGGATTGAACTTAAATCTTAGGCTTAGTGACAAATGCCTTTATGCCCTGAGCCATTTCACCAGTCCCAGTCTTATGAATTTTGATATATTCAACAAGCCAGGAAAGTTTGTTTCATTTTGTTTGTTGTTGTTGTTTTGAGACAGGGTCTCCCTGTAGCCCCAGCTGTTCTAGAACTCACTCTGTAGACCAGGCTGGTCTTGAACTCACAGAGATCCGCCTGCCTCTGCCTCCCGGCTCGTTTTTTTAAAAAAATATTTTATTGCCTGGCTGGTGGCGCACGCCTTTAAACCTAGCACTTGAGAGGCAGAGGCAGGAGGATCCTTGTGAGTTCAAAGCCAGCCTGGTCTACAGAGTAAGTTCCAGGACAGCTAGGGCTACAGGGAAACCCTGTCTCAAAAAGACAAAAAAAATTAAAAAATAAATATTTTATTATTTTATGTGTATGAGTGTTTTGCCTGCATGCATGTAAGTGTGCCCAGGTACACACAATGCCCCACAAGGTCAGAAGAGGGTGTTGGAGCCCCTGGAACTGGAGTTACGGACAGAACTGTGTTCTCTAATAGTCTTCCTCTCTTTTGATGGAATATGCACATCCAGTATGAAATCCGAAAGGTAGACAAAATTTATCTCACCACCAATAAATTCCCTCACCTTCTGACCCCTATTTACCTAGAACAGAAAACACAATCACAAATAGATGTTATCTATCTCACCCCATCTATTATTTGCAACACAAATCGGATAATCTGTTGTTTTCACCAAATAGTCGCTGTTTGTAGCACTTGATATACATAACACATAGACATTCACATATTGTCTGGGTCAAGGGCTAGGATGGGTCATGAGGGATTAAAGCTATAAGGTTAAAAGAGGAGATCAAGATCTAGTAAACGTCTTACATTATAAGCTAGCTGAAATCGCCTTAAATGACCTCAAAACCTAAGAGTACCTTTTTGGTTACAAGTTTAGGTAAAACTCATTTGTCAAAAACAATCAGTGCCACAGTGCACCAGACCTTCCAGGGCAGGCTTGTGGGATTGGCAGGTGACAAACTCCCTATTCTGTCCCCCAGACTTCAACTCAGCACTGTGATTTGCCCCCCTTGAATTGCCTTTTATTTTTTTCTGAGAGGTGGTGGGGAGCAGGGGGAGGTTGGTTTTGCTTTGATGTGGGCCACACTGTCTTCACACCTTCACATCATCAGCTCTTTCCTCCTACTAGAATGAGGCCATTTTTTAACAGTACAGTCTCTCTAACCGTTCTATAACCTATTTATTACTGTGTTATAGAGTGCTGGAGAGTTAATATTACTAATTAGGATTGGAATAAAAACACCTTTGCTTGCCAGTGGCTACACATACAAAGTGAAATCAGGGTTGTGTGGTGACTTAAGAATTTGCAAAATTGGGGCTGGGTGTGGTGGTGCATGCCTTTAATACCAGGACTTGAAAAGCAGAGGCAGATGGATCTCTGTGAGTTCAAGATCAGCCTGGTCTACATAGTTCCAGGACAGCCGGGGCTACCTGGAACTGTGTAGAGCTAGGGAGACCCTGGCTCAAAAAGACCAAAGAAAATTATTTTTTATTTTATGTATATATGTGCATTGCCTTTGTATAGAAAAGTACTCCCTGTATCAATGCCTGTGGAGGTCAGAAGAGGGCGTTGGATCCCCTGGAACTGGAGTTATAGAAGATTGTGTTGTCAGCTGCCATGTGGGTGCTGGGAGTCGAACCTGGGTCATCTTAACTGCTAAGCCATCTCTCCAGCCCTGCTGCTGTCCTGATTTTTATTCCTTTTTATTCCTTCTGCTATGTTCTTTATTGGCTTTTTCTCATTCTGTAGCCAGGGCTAGCCCAGAACCACTTTGTAGCTCAGACTGGCCTGGGACTCATGACAGTCCTGGCATAGACTACCAAGTGCTGGGGTCACAGGCTTAAGTTTACTGATCTCATCTTTATAAAAATCTGCATAAACCTACATTTCCTGCCCCATCAATCTACCTTCTCTCAACTCGAACTCTGTGAATTGACAGCTTTCATTTCCCTCCCTCCTCCCTCTTTCTTCCCATCTTCCAGTCTTTTTAATCTTTCAAGGTCAATGTGATTTTATTATTTATGATAAAATTATAATTAAATGAGAATGTTCTTCAATCTGAGACTTTACAAGTGCAGACAATAAAGATTTAATGAGGTTGTTGCAGAATGAGAATGCTGTGGTTTGCAAAACAAGCAGGCATAGCCTACATCAGTGCACATAAACAGTTCTCCCTAAATTAGCTATCAGTCTTTTATTTGGACCTGGTGAAAAGTTCAGGCAGCTGGGTTTCCACTGTCAACTTTCCTTCCATGGCAGTTCTGTCAACATGCTTTCCAGATCCACCTTTTGTGTCTGTGCTCTGTGCCAGCTGCTTTTTTGTAAGTGAATCTCAAGTGCTTAGTTTTAAAAAGTTTTCCCATTCTGCACCATTAATGGCTGCAGATTTGAGCTTCTGTTAGTAGATTCTATCTGGTGTGTGAGAACGTCCTGCTTCCACAGAATGGTGGGTAAATTATCTGGTTTGACTGAGCATGGTGGTATATGCCTTTAATCCCAGCACTTGGGAGGCAGGGATAGGCAGATCTCTGTTTGTTGAGACCAGCCTGGTCTATATAATGAGTTCTATGCCAGCCAGGGCTGCATAGTAAGACTCTGTCTCAAAAAAACAAAAGAAAACAGAAACCAATTGTTGTTTTCTACAGTCCCAGAAAATCTTATTAGAGGTGTATAATTTCAGTCTTAGATGTGTATATTCTCCTGAAGTTTAATGGTAAATCAGTCTGATAGATACATATCATAATGCTTGCCATGTGGTCTGCAATTTTCTATCCTCTATTCCCAAAATCTCTCATGTGAAAATCGCCTTCTAAAGAGGATTTTTTTCTCCTTGTCCAGGTCACAGTCCATGCCATGCCCCTGGTTCACTTTCTTCATAGCTCCAATCACTACAGGAAATGGCGCCACATACACGATTGTGATTCTCATTCCACTAGACAGGACTTCCATGTGAGCCGACACTTTCTTGCCACCCCATCCCATCTCCCTAGCATCAGAAGTGACTGCTGCATGCAGAGTGGTTTCCTGAAGACAGCTGGGTATAAAGAGAGAGAGAAAAAAAAAAAGAAAAAGATTGTCCTGAGCATGGTGGCATGTGCCTTGTCCAGTACTCAGGAGGCAGAGGCAGGTGAATTCAAGGCCAACCTGGTCTACATAGTTCCAGGACAGCTGGGGGTTAATATCATCTGTTGGTCCTTTAATCATGTGTGGCCGCAATCCACGCGATGTTCTTCCCTCCTAGATCCAAGCTGGCAGCTTCACAAGGCTGTAAGCTTTGCAGGCCTAACAGTTCCTAAGTTGAGCTTCTGGCAAGAAGCAGGGGAGGGAACCGCGAGAAGTTACCCAAGGAGGAATAAAAGGAACGGACTCAGATAAATGGTCTGGGAGATAGACTCAGTTTTATTCATGCCAGCAATCTGTTTATATACTAAAAGCTACTGTGCTCTGGGCAAGGAAGTGGGGGGCAGGAGAAAGGGAAGAGCGAGCCACCTTGGCTCCTACTGTGGAGCTGCAGAGCTCCTGTTTGTGCAACCAGTAAACTAGAGGTGTGACGTTTTGCTCAATACCTTAAGGGAAGGGGCCATCCAGGTCTGGAACTTTGCAGAGATAGGTGAGGCAGGAAAAACACTGCAGTATCCTGACCTCACAGAGCTACAGATAACTCACAGAGACAACTTGATTGCCCATGGAGATATCAGATAACTCTCAGAAGTTCCAGGACAGGACTTACAGTTCTGCCTGGAGCCAGGCAAAGTTTCATTCCTACAAAGAGAGATTCTCTTTTCCCTGCTGCAGACCAGGCAGTTTCCCAAAAACCTGTACAGGTATCTGGCCAAGTCTCTACAAGCTCATCATGGACATGGACATGGCCAGGGCCAGGGCCAGGACTGCAGGCATGCTATGTGCATTCTCCAGGCTCTTCTCTTCCTGCAGGCTCCAGGCAGAAAGGCTCCAGCCAATAATATCACAGGAGAAGGAGTGAACCTCTTAGAAACAGAGAACAGAGCTGTCCACCAGGAGTTGCTCTCAGCTTGCAACAACAGTGTGAAGAGAAGAGAAGCAGGTTTTTTGTTTCATACATTTCATTCTTGGGGTCTCTTTAATCTTTTATTTGAACAAAATAAGTAATAAGGGCTTTGTGTGTGTGTGTGTGTGTGTGTGTGTCTTAGGTATATGCCTCATTTCAGAATCATATAGTCAGCTGCCTTAGTTTGTCTTCAATTGCTGTGACAAAACACTCTGACTGACACCAACTTGGGGAGGAAAGGGTTTATTCAGCTTACATCTCCTGGGTCACAGTTCATCACTCAGGGAGCCCAAGGCAAGAACTCAGGGCAGGAACCTGGAGGCAGGAGCTGAAGCACAGGCCATGGAGGAATGCTGTTTACTGGCTTGCTCCCCTGACTCATGCCCAGCCCGCCTTCTTATAGGGTACACAACAACCTGCCCAGGGTGGCACCACTCATTGTGGTCTGGGTCCTCCCACACTGCTCTACCATCAAGACAATACTCCACAGATGTGGCCACAGGCCAATCCAATGGAGCTAATTCCCCAATTGAGGCTCCCTCAACCCAGGTGTGTCATGTTGACACTAAAGCTATCCAGCACATCATCTTTTTTAATTTATGTTTTATTTTTACTTTTCAAAAGCTTCTGTACATCAAAAGAAACTAAAGAGAAAAGCCACAGAGTGGGAGGAAACCTTCACCGCAGATACATTGGACAAAGCATAGATTTCCAGAGTATATAAACTACTCAAAAAAAAAAAACGAAGAAAGAAAACAAATGAATCACTCAAAAGATGGAGCAAAGAGCTGAACAGAGACTTCACAAGTGAAGAATTAGAGATGGCTGAGAAACATCTTAAAAAATGTTCAACATTGCTAATAATTAAGGAAATGCAAATTAAAACCACTTGAAGATATTTCGCTCTAATAAGACTGGCTAGGATCAAGAAAATAAATGATACCAAGTTCTGGAGAGGTTGTGGGGAAAGGGGAACACTCATCCACTGCTGGTGGAAATGTAAACTTATAGCCACTAAACGTATAGCCACTATGGAAAGCAGTGTGGAGAACGCTTGGAAGACTCAAAATGAGCTTACCACCTGACTCAGTCATACCACTCCTGATTATATACCCACAAGATTCATCTTACCACAGAGATACATGCACAGCCATGTTTATTGCAGCTCTGTTCACAAGAGCAAAAAGCTGGAACCAACCCAAGTGCCCCTCAGCTGATGAGTGGATAGAGAAAATGTGGTACAGCTACACAATGGAGTTCTATGCAGCAGTAAAGAAAGATGACACCATGAGCTTTGCAGGAAAATGGATGGAACTAGAAGATATTATGTTAAGTGAAGTAACACAGTCCCAGTAAAACAAACGACAAATGGTATCCCTCATCTGTGGATGCTAGCGCTAGTTACCTAGTTATATTTCTTGTGCATGGCCCCTTGAACTTTTGTCCAAGTAGTTGGGAGTGATGCATATTGGAAACAACAACAACAACAACAACAGAAAAGACTACGTCAAAGAACAGACTGAAACGGTGAACTTCTGCTCAAAACAGACAACTTCCACATCAAGAATTTTTGAGAAAGACTGAGAAAAATATGAAAAACATATTTGGCAGAATGCAGGAGCTCTAGAGGGGTGGGGGGCTAGGGAAGGGGACATGGGTCTATATTTGATTAGTAACATAATCTTGTACAAAAATATATGTAATAAAAATGTTTGAGTAAATAAATAAACATTTTCATTTGTAATTGGGGAAGAATACCAGACAGTGAGAGTTGTTCAAGGCCTCAACACAAAAGAATAACTTTCATCTAAAAGGGGTGATTTACTCTGGAGCCAAATATGAGTGACTATGGCTCAGGAACACAGATTCAGGTCACCCCAAACTCCATGTTCCAATGAAGTTGTTTGTTTTGGTCTTTTTTTTTTTTTTTTTTTGAGACAGGGTCTCCCTTTTTAGTCCCAGCTGGCCTGGAGCTCGCTTTGTAGACCAGACTGGCCTTGAACTCTGCCTGGGCTGGGATTAAAGTCGTGCACTACCATGCCCAGCTATGTAGTTTTTGTTGTAACAGAACAAATAAAGCCATACTTCAAGACACTTTTCAAATACAGTGGTGGAAACATTAAGTAGATAGTTACAGCAGAAGAGGAAGTTCATATATAGGCCACACAGATGCTTAGCCTTTCCACAGCATCCCCTCCACAGCATTCCCCCCACAGCATCCCCCCACAACATCCCCCCACAGCATCCCCCCACAGCATCCACCGCACAGCATCCCTTCCACAGCATCCCCCCCACAGCATCCCCTCCACAGCATCCCCCCATGGCATCCCCTCCACAGCATCCCCTCCACAGCATCCCCCACAGTATCCCCCCTACAGCATCCCCCCGACAGCATCCCCCCACAGCATCCCAACCCACCCCAGCACCTCCACAGCATCCCCAGCATCCCTCCACAGCATCCCCCCACAGCATCCCCCCACAGCATCCCCCCACAACATCCCCCCCCACCCCTCCACAGCATCCCCCACAGCATCCCCCCCACACATCCCCCCACAGCATCCCCTCCACAGATCCCCCGCATCCCCCCCACCATCCCCAGGCATCCCCCCACAGCATCCCCTCCACAGCATCCCCCCCACAGCATCCCCCCCACAGCATCCCCACACTCCAACTCCCCCACAGCTCCACCATCCCCCCACAGCATCCCCCCCACTCCCCCACAGGCATCTCCCCCCATGCATCCCCCCCACAGCATCCCCTCCACAGCATCCCCCCCACAGCATCCCTTAGCAGTGGTTCTCAGGCTTCAGCCATGTTGAGAATCCTATAGAGCTTAGAACAAATGCTATGCACCATGTTGTCTCTCTGACTTTTTTTTTTTTTTTTCNTTTCGAGACAGGGTCTTACTAGCCTGGCCTCAAACTCATGGTGATCTGTCTCTGCCTTTGCTCCTGAGTGCTGGAATGAAAGGTGTATGCCACATTACTAAGCCACATTACAGTTACACCTGAATAAAAAAGCATCCTGACTCAGCATTAGTTTTAAGGCCAAGAGTGGGCCTGAACTCTGAGCTACCTGTTCTTTCAGATGACTCATGGAACTGTGCTCCAGAGCCAGGCTTCACTCATGCTTTCACTGAAGCTGGCTTTCCAGCATCAGCGGGGAAAATAGACTAGGACACACACTTGTCTATCAATCTTGCTCTTTGATCCCTAGGTCTAAAATATCTCACACACAGAGATGTCTCAATTACTCCCATTGTTCTCAATGGCAATAACATGCTCCTCCCAGCACTCTGATATGCTAAACAAGCACACCCATATTCATTCACCATCTTGGGCAGAGGGCAAAGAGGGGTCCTAAGAGATTAAGATCAGGTGTCCAGGTCCTAAGAGCACAGGGCTTAGTGAGTTTGTTTACATTATTGTCAGTTTTTGGTTGCAAGGTAAAATGAAAGCCATTGGCCCGTATTTTGTCTATATTCCTGCAGGTATAAGCCACCACCACCAGCTCTGACATGCTTTTTAATAATTTATTTAAAGGAATTGCCAATTTAGAAAGCTGGTGCACCAGGGAGCCAATTGAGAAAACAAGCTGGTGCACCAGGGACACAGCCACTCAGGGAAGAGTGCAACCCTGACTCTTTGCTACAGAGTTTTTAAAGGGAAAAACCACAAACTAGGGGAATTTGTGGTTGTATGCTATGGGATTGTTGTTTTCTGGTCCTGTCTATTTGGTGTTTCTGTGTGCTTCTTGTACTTGTATGGGCATATCTTTCCTTCATTTGGGGAAGTTTTCTTCTACAATCCTATCAAAGATCTGGTCAATACCATCGACCTGTAATTTTCCTTCCTCTGTGACTATGATGCTTAAATTTGGCCTTTTCATTGTGTGCCACTTTCCTGTATATTCCATTCCTATGTTTAAAAAGTTTTTTCACCGGGTGTGGTGGCACACACCTTTAATCCTAGTACTTGGGAGGCAGAGGCAGGCAGATCTTTGTGGGTTCAACTGGAGCCTGGTCTACAGAGCAAATTCCAGGACAGCTGGGGCTACAGGGAGACCCTGCTGTCTCGAAAAAAACAAAAAAATAAAAATTAAAAAAATAAATAAAAATAAATAAAAGTTATTTTAGCCGGGCATGGTGGTGCGTGCCTTTAATCCTAGCACTTGGGAGGCAGAGGTAGGCAGATCTTTGTGAGTTCAAGGCCAGCCTAGTCTACAGAGTGAGTTCCAGGACAGCTGGGGCTACAGGGAGACCCTGTCTCGAAAAAGACCAAAAAAAAATAAGTTATTTTCATAATATTTGTTGGTGACTAGTAGGACGAATTGACTTGGGATAAGGGGAGCTCAGGACATAGCTGTTTTGTGATAGGGTTACAGGGATTGAAAACAGTCCCTCACAGAACTCTTCTAGGCAGCAGACCTCTGTGCCGATAAGAGTCCAGCTGGCCACCAGAGTCCTAGAGCTCTTTGTTCTCAGAAGAGACATCTTGGCCAGTGACCTTCAATTATTATCTGTCTCACACGGGACCTTGGTGTGAAGCCCCCTCCCAACATCTCTGTAATTAGGACACCTGGTTCATCTTTTTACTTTTTCTTGGAACCTTGCCTCTCTCGCACGCACGCTTTCTAAGGCCACCAGCTTTTCCCTATATAAACCTGTAACTTTACAGAAAGAAACTGAAGTTTGCAAAAGAGAAGCTGTCCCAGGGGTGAGCATTATCACTTCCTGAGGCATCCGATCCCCTGGTGGGCAAGGGGCATATTTTCGAATAGCAGAAATTCTCCACAATATTTGCTTGAGTGGTTCAATTCCTCAACTTTATTATCCAGTCTTGATATTCTGTTTTTCATTTCATTCATTCTACTGGTGAGGCTTTCTCCTGTTTTTCCAGGTTGGCTTGTTGAGTGTTTCACTGCCTTTTCTTTTTTTATCAGTAGCTTTTTTTTTTTTAATGTGTATAAATGTACTGTCTACATGTAGGTTTGTGCACCCATGTCATGCAATGCCACGGAGGTCAGAAGAAGGTGTCAGATTTCCCTGGAACTGGAGCTAAAGACAGTTCTAAGCTGCCATGTGGGTATCGAACCCCAGTCCTCTGCAAGAGCAGTCAGCGCTCTTAACTGCTGAGCCATCTCTCCAGCCCTTCACTTAATTTCAGCCTGAGTTTTCTTCACTATTTCTGTTTTGGGAATTCAGTCACAAGTTTATCCCTATCTTTTTTTGCTTCTTTGATTTGTTTGTGTGTTCTTTAAATTTGATCATGTTTATGATTATTCTTTTAAATTCTGTGTCCTGGGTTGTCTCTAGGGGGTTCTCATTGTCAGACTCCTCTACAGGAATGGTGGTGGTTGGTGAGGACATATTATTTGGGTTTTTCATATTATTATTTTTTTGTGGTTTTGGCATGTGGATTTCTTTTGTTGTTTGTGATTCAGATGTGAATCTTGAGCCTTCCTTTCTTGAGTTGTAATCTGATTCTGTTTGTATACTGGATGTGCCTTGGTTGTTTTCTTGTTGAGTATAAAAAGCTGGATGGTCTTGGCTTCAGGTTCTCTCTTTTCTTTTATATTGGATGGACCAGATGGCTCTAGTCCAGCTACTCAGTTGTTCATGTGGAGATTGTAGGCTGGTCCTAATTAGGAAGGGTTTGATTAGGACCCGAGTTCGATACCCACATGGCAGCTTAGAACTGTCTTTAGCTCCAGTTCCAGGGAAATCCGACACCTTCTTCTGACCTCCGTGGCATTGCATGACATAGGTGCACAAACCTACATGCAGACAGTACATTCATACACATAAAAAAAAAAAAAAGAGCTACTGATAAAAAAAAAAGAGGGGGCTGGATAGCCTAGCGGTTAAGAGCACCGACTGCTCTTGCAGAGGACCCGGGTTCGATCCCCAGCACCCACACGGCGGCTAAGAAATGTCTGTAACTCCAATTCCAGGAGAACTCCAGTTCCAGGGGAATCTGAGACCCTCTTCTGACCTCCGCGGCATTGCATGACCTCCACGGGTGCACAGACAGTACATGCAGACAGTACATTCATACACATACAAAAATAAATAAAAAATTAAAAAAAAGAAAAAACTGAGAAAGACTGTCAGTCTTTCTCCTAATGTCTGGGCCCCCACTAGTCATCAGGCACAGCCCAACTTGGGAAGCTTGCTAGGTGGAGGTTGGCTTCAGGTGTTCTCAGGCAGTCTGAAAAGTCTGGTCCCTTACTAAAGGTCTGAGAAAAGCCTAGCCCTTCAGCAGTGGGAAGGTGTTCAGCTGGCCCCAATGAAAGGGGTTGGACATGGTAAGAATTGGAGAGGTCACTTGGAGAGGGAGCTAAGAGCGTAGTTCAGCGATCTTGGGTGCCAAAGGCAAAAGGCAGCCTGTCCCAAGGCAGAAAAGAAGGCTGGTCTAGGGAGTCCATGGGAGGGTGGGGTGGTTAGAGCCAGAACAGAAGGCTACCCAGAGTCCAAGGGCAAGATCCAGTTGGAGACTGCCTGTGAAGTGTCTAACCAGACAGGGTAGAAATTTGAGCTGGTGTGACTCCAAGAGCTCAGGATGCAATGGGCAGGTCTTGACCTGGAGCATAGTCCAGGCATCTGAGATGCTAAGAGAAAAAGGGCCTAGGCCTGCAACTAGTAAGGGAATGGGGGCGGGGGGCAGAAATTGAGAGTTTTCAGGCTATGGATAAGTCAAGGCATGGTGGGCAGGACCATACTTTCCAGAGAAGAAGAATGGTTTGGAAAATCCCGGGCAGGTTTGGGGTAGAGACCTACCTTGAAGAGTCTAATTACTATGCTGGAAAATTGTGCTGTTCTGACTATGGAAGGTCAAGATGCAGTGGGTGGGTCTGGACCAAGTGGGTAGTCCACAGATCTGGGGTACCAAGAGCAAAAGTGGGCTTGTACCCAAGGATAGAAGGAGAGCAGAATTTGTGGCTGGGAAAAGTCTATGTTTTTTGAGTTCTTTATGTCTTTATGTCTTTTGCATGTTAAACCTCTGTCTGATGTGTCACTGGTGAAGATTTTCTCGCACTCTGTAAGTTTTCTCTTCACTTCCTTGGTTGTTTCTTTTGCTTTTTAGTTTAATGAGGTCCAACTTGTTGATTGTTGACCTTAAGATCTGAGCAATTAAAATCTGATTTATAAAGTCCTTTTCTACACCTATATTTTATAGGGTACTGTCTCCATTTTCTTCTAACAGTTTCAGAGTTTCAGGTTTCATATTGAAGTCTTTGATACATTTGGAGTCAACTTTTGTGCATGGTGAAAGATAAGGGTCTAGTTTAATTTTTCTACAGATGGAACTGCAGTTTTTTTCCATCTTCAACCATTTGTTGAAGAAGATGTCTTTCTTCCACTGTGTGTTCTTGCCCCCTTTGTCAAATATCAGGTAGCTGAAATTGCATGTATTCAAGTTTGGGTCTTTAATTATGTTTCATTGATCTATGTGTCTATTTTTCTCCCAGGATCAAGATGTTTTATTAAATATAGCTCTGTGGGGCTGGAGAGATGGCTCAGTGGTTAAGGGCACCGACTGTTCTTGCAGAGGACCTGGGTTCAATTCCCAGCACCCACATGGCAGCTAAGAACCATCTTTAAGCCCGGGTGGTGCATGCCTTCAATCCTAGCCCTCAGGAGGCAGAGGCAGGTGGATCTCTGTGAGTTTGAGGCCAACTGGGGCTCTAGAGAGAACATGACTCAAAAAAAAGAAAAAAGAAAGAAAAAGAAAAAGCAGAAAGAAAGAAAGAAAGAAAGAAAGAAAGAAAGGAAGGAAGGAAGGAAGGAAGGAAGGAAGGAAGGAAGGAAGGAAGGAAGGAAGGAAGGAAGGAAGAAAGAAAGAAAGAAAGAAAGAAAGAAAGAAAGAAAGAAAGAAAGAAAGAAAGAAAGAAAGAAAGAAAGAAAGAAAAGCAAGCTCTGTAATGTAGTTTGAGATCTGGTATATGGTAATCCCCGTAGCATTGCTCTTTTTGCTCAGGATGTTTTGGCTATGGTGTCTTTTGTGTTTCCATATGAATTTTTAGGATGTTTTTTTCTAATTTTGTAAAGAATGTCCTGGTAATTTTGATTGTGATTGCATTGAATCTATATATTGCTGTTGCTAAAATTCCTTCTAAGAGAAAGGCATGCACACAGCACGCCCCCTTCCCCTCCCATGGTCCCAAAGGCAAATTGGGAAAAGAGTCTCCCAAACCACAGTTTGGAAAATTCTATAGAATTTTGTTGGGTTTCCTCACAAAAGGAAAGGGTTAGGGCTGTCACCTGCAGGATTGTTAGTGCTCTGCCTCCCTCATGCAACCATCCAATATCCTCCACGAACCCTAAAACCCCAGGCTAAGAAGGTGATGGTGGGAGACCCTCCCCAGACATTCTCTGTTTATATCACCTTAGCCCCTCTCCCTTATATTCCCAAGGCCAGCTGTCTGGTTGGGAGGGGTACCAGGTTCCCTGGCTCCTCCTTTTCTCTCAGAAAGACTACAGTCAAATTTATAATCCTCGGCAGGCAGGTGCCACTGCACATGAGAAAGCATTTCCAAGTTCCACCATTATACTTTTTCTGCCCACCTCTTCTGCAAGAGACCATGCATTTTGGAGGGGCTAAGAGAGGTAGAACAACCTGTTTTTCATTGTGGTAAGACATTGAGCTCTCAGGTCTTTTCATCGTTCATTTACAATGGACTGTTGGCTCGTTTTAGAGGCATTTTTCCTACTAATAAAACACACATAGAAAGAAGCACAAAAGGCCAGGCGTGGTGGCGCACGCCTTTAATCCTAGCACTTGGGAGGCAGAGGCAGGTGGATCTTTGTGAGTTCAAGGCCAGCCTGGTCTACAGAGCAAGTTCCAGGACAGCTGGACAGCTGGGGCTACAAGGAGACCCTGTCTTGAAAAGACCAAAAAGGAAAAAAAAAAAAAAAGAAAGAAGCACAAAAACCTAAACAAGCACTGACCATTGTAATAAGCCACAGGATGCTGTATAGAAACTATATTCTTTGGTGCTTACAATGAAGATTCAATCAATGTTTGTAGATCCATTTGATTATTTAATTCAAATGTCTACTTATTCTTTCTCCAGGTGACCTGCCTGTTGGAGATAGTATGGTATCAATGTCCCTATTATTACTGACATGGTTAATCTGTGTCTTAAAGTCCTATAGTATTGTATTTATGATGTTGGGTGCACCAGAGTTTAATAAGTGTTCATGACTGTAATATCTTCTTGGTCAATTCTTCCTTGGATCTTAAGAAAGTGGACCCTCTTTAATTCTTCTGATTAGTTCATTTTAAAGACTATTTTATCAGGGACTATAATTGCAACCCCTACTTGTTTCTTAATGCCATTTGCTTGGATTATTATTTTTTTTTCCATCCTTTCATCTTAAGGTAGTACCTGTCTTGAAAGTAAGACGAGTTTCTTGCAGACAACAAAAGACATTTTTCTTTTGTTCATTGCTTTCTTTCTTTTTTTTTATTTTATTTTTTGTTTTTTTTGAGATAGGGTCTCCCTTTAGTCCCAGCGAGCCTGGAGCTCACTACATAGACCAGGCTGGCCTTGAACTCACAGAGATCCACCTGCCTCTGCCTCTCAAGTGCTCAGATTTTTTTTTTCAGATTTTGTTTCGTAATCCATTTAACCAGCCTGTGCCTTTTGACTAGGCCATTCATATTTAAATATATTATTGAAAGATATAGATTGGTTACTGTCATTTTAATTTGCTTCCATTCTTGCATAGTGTTTCCTTTCTTCAGTCCTTTGTATTCTCTGAAGAGGTGGTTTGGTGGACATGAATTCTTTCAGTCATTCCTTTTGTGGAATATTTTTCTTTCTCCTTCAAGTATAATAGACAATTTTGGTGGGTAAAATTGTTCGTGTTGGCATTCATGTTCTAGAACTGGGAATACTTTACTCCAGGCTTTTCTCGATTTCATAGTTTGCATTGAGAAGTCAATTAATTCTGTAATTCTGACGAGTTTTCCTTTAGGGACTTATGTTTTTCTTTATGACTTTTAAAATTCTCTCTTTACTCTGCAAATTTAGTTTTTGCTATGATATTCCATAGTTTCTTTTCTGGCCTTGTCTATTTTGAGTTCTGTGTGCTTCTTACAGTTGTATGCCTATGACTGTCCTTATTTGGGGGAATTTTATTCCACAATCTTGTTGAAGATTTGGTCAATATCATCTACCTGAGGTTTTTCTTCCTCTATGCCCATGAAGTATAAATTTGTTCTTTTCATGGTGTTCCACATTTCTTTTGTACTCCATTCCTGTTTTTTCATTCTTCCTGCATGTTCTTTGCTTGAGCAGTCCATTTCTTCAACTTTATATCCAGTCTTGATACTGTTTCTCATTCCATTCATTCTATTGGTGAAGGTTTCTCCTGTCATTTCAGATTGACTTACTGAATTTTTCATCTTTCTCCATTTCAGCTCTAGTTTTCTACAACATTTCTATCTCTTCTGTGAATTCAGTTGGAAGTTTATCCCTATCTAGTTTTTTAAGTTCTCTGTATATTCTTTAAATTTGTTGAATTCTTTGATTGTGTTTATGATTTTTTTTTTTTGGTCTTTCTGAGACAAGGTCTCCCTATAACCCCAGCTGACCTGGAACTCGCTCTGTAGACCAGACTGGCCTTGAACTCCCAGAGATCTGCCTGCCTCTGCCTCCCAACTGCTGGGATTAAAGGTTTATGCCACCACACCAAGCCCCAGGATTGTTCTTTTTTAAATTCTGTGTTCTAGGGACTTCTCATGTAGAACTCTTCTAAAGGGTTGGTGACATTTGATGGGAACATATTGTTTTTGTTTTTCCTATTAGTATTTTTTCATTGTAGCTTTGGCATGTGGATTTCTTTTGTTGCTTGTGATTTTGCTTCCTTTGTTGAGTTGTCGTCTAATTCTGTTTATATTATCCATGTACCTTGGTTGTTTTCTGATTGGGTATGAAACACTGATTGGTTAAGGCTTCAGGTCCTCTCTTTTGGTTTTATATTGGAGGGGCCAAATGGTTCAATCAGGCTACTCAGGAGCTCCTCAGGAGGGAAAAGTGGCCTGGCAGTTAGGAGAACCTCAGAAGCCTCAGATATGTAGTGCCGAGGAAAGGAGATGGGACCTGGAAGTTCTGGTCCCTACTAGTTGTCAGGGAAGCCCAGTCCCTGGAGCAGTGGGAGAGACTGCAGATGTCACCGAGCAGGACTTGGGCACTGCAAAATTTGGGAAGTTCGGGGGTTCTCAGGCAGTGTCCTAAGGTCTGGGCCCCTACTAGCCAGCAGAGAAACTGTGTTTCTCTCTTTTTAAAATTATTTCATTTTATTGATATGTTTTGAAAGGCCTCAAATGTGCAGTTTTAGGAGGACACCGAGATTGACTGCTGGTTGTAAAAGTTTATCAGAAGAGTTATTAACACCATGGACAGACAAAAAGACAGCAGCATGGCCCAGGCTCTTAGAAGGAAGCCCTCATCTGAGCTGGGAGATAGAGCTTATATATCACAGCATGCACTTCAATCAGACCCTCAAGCTGGCAGCACTGAAGGGGTGGGAGGAGGTGCCATAGCCCATAGCCCTTCGATGTGCCCCTAAGTGAGACATCTAGCACTTGATAGGTTGTTTCTTTTTGGTTTTGTTTCTGTTTTTTTGTCTTTTCGAAACAGAGTCTCCCTGTAGCCCAGCTGTCCTGGAACTCACTCTGTAGACCAGGCTGGCCTTGAACTCACAAAGATCTGCCTGCCTCTGCCTCCCAAGTGCTAGGATTAAAGGCGTGTGCCACCACGCCCAGCTGCATTTGATAGTTCTTATCTAGAGATTCACAGTGCTCTTAGTAGGATCCCTGGCAGTATCTGTGATAGGGGAAGGGCTCCTCTGTGTATTGTAGCCATGAGCAGCAAGTAGTCCGGTCTGGATTTAATAGTAGTTGTACACACACACACTCACACACACATACACACACACACTCACACACACATACACACACACACACACACATCAGAGTACAACCTGCGAGTCCTGAGGATTGGACACTCAGGACATGATGCTCAGCAGAAAGCACCTTTATCTGCTAAGCCATCTAGACTATTTCTCTACTTTTCATCTTTAGTGCTTGTCAGATGGAGTAGGAGCACAGTTTGCACAGTTCTTACCCTTGAAACTTTAGATACGACTGGGTGTGGTGGCACATGCCTTTAATCCCAGCACTTGGGAGGAGAGGCAGGTGGATCTCTGTGAGTTAAGGCCATCCTGGTCTACAGAGTGAGTTCCAGGCCAGCTGGGGCTACAGGGAGACCCTTTCTCGAAAAGACCAAAAAAAAAAAAAAAAGCAATAAAACCAAATTCCTAAAGCACTTCAGAAACTTAGTATCAACTGTAACATAATTGTGTTAGTCTGTTTTCTCTTGCCAGTAGACTAGGTAGTTAGAAAGAAAACAGGTTTATTTTAGCTCATGGTTCTGGAGGTTCCAGGGTCTACAGGGGCTGCGTCTATGATGGGCTTCTTGCTGCTGGAGTCCCAAGGCAACACAGGGCTTCTCATGGTAGAAGGCAGGAAGCATGAGTGCCTCTGTGTGTCACTCTGCTCTCTCTCCTCCTCCACCCTGATGAGTCTTAATACCAACCACCTCCTAAGAAGAAGAACCTCTAAGCACCATAATGGTTTTAAGTTTCCATCCACTTGAGACCTCCTAGTAGATTAACTTCCCACACATGAACCCTTCAAACCATATCTAACACAATAGAAGGTGCTATTTCACTTATTTAGAAATTAACACCGAAAACATTTGAATGGCAAATAGAATCCTTTTTTTTTTTTTTTTTTTTTGAGACAGGGTTTCCCTGCAGTCCAAGCTCTCCTGGAACTCAGGCTGGGCCTTAAACTCACAGAAATCCACCTGCCTCTGCCTCCCAAGTGCTGGGATTAAAGTCTTTTTATTTTTTTTTTATTTTATATGTATGAGTATAATGCCAACATGTGTCTAAATTCACCCATATCATGAAATGCCCATAGAGTCAGAAGTGGGCATTGGGTTCCCCTGGAACTTGAATTACAGACAGCTGTTAGCTGCCATGTAGCTGCCAAGAATCAAACCTGGCTTGGGAGGCAGAGGCAGGCGGATCTTTGTGAGTTCAAGGCCAGCCTGGTCTACAGAGTGAGTTCCAGGACAGCTGGGGCTACAGGGAGGAGACCCTGTCTCAAAAACACACACAAAAAAAAAGAATCAAACCTGGGTCCTCTGCAAGAGCAGCCAGTATTCTTAACTGCTGAGCCATCTCTTCAGCCCCCAGTTTTTGAAATTTTTTGAATATTTTATTTTTATTATTTTTATTTTATGCGTATGAATGTATGGCTTTCATGTACATAAGTGCACCGTGTTGTGCAATGTCTGTGGAGGCCAGAAGAGAGAGTGCATCGGGTCCCCTGAAACTGGAGTTAGGATGTGTTGTTAGCTGCCATGTGGGTGCTGAGACTTGAACCCTGGTCCTCTATAAGGGCAAGTGGTGCTCTAAGACTTAAGTTATACCCATGCCGTTAGATAAGTATGAGAAAATGGCTCATGTCTGACTTTTGTATTGAAACAAGAAATTTTTTTTTAAGCTCAGAGCAGTCTCAAATTCCTGATCCCCTTCCTTCACCTCCAAAGTGCTAGAATTATACATATGCACCAACAAGCCTGTCTGATAATTTGTTTTTAATTTTCATAAATAAATGTCAGACCTCATGGCAACTGCGATTTTCCCAAAGACAGAAATCACAGGAAACAAACTGTTGAATTCTAGGAAGTTATTGTCTGTCTCAGGGACAATGGAATTTTAAACCCTTTTAAGCCGTGCCTTTTCTGATAAGCTTACAGGACAGTAGGCAGTCACGCACAGTGAATTCTGGTTATATTGATGGTGTTATGAAACGTCTGACTTTTTCAAAATACTTCAGTTTACCATGCTACAACCCAGTTTCCAAGTTCAGACTTAGCTGAAAGTGAAAAGAAAAAGGTCATGAGAACTTAGGGTTTGTTCAAATTTTTTCTTTCTTTCTTTTTTCCTAAAGAAAATGAAGTCCATTTAGTTAAAAATTGGGCCAGGCATGGTGGCACACGCCTTTAATCCCAACACTCGGGAGGCAGAGGCAGGCAGATCTCTGTGAGTTCAAGGCCAGCCTGGTCTATGTAATGAGTTCCAGGACAACTGGAGCTACAGGGAAATTAAAAAGGAATGCATTCTGTGATGATATAACAAAACATTAAAGAAGTATATAACTAACTAGTAAGATGAAGCGTCAGCCCTTGGTTACTTCATTATTACTTCATAGAGAAAGCACTTAGTGAGGAGAAAGTAAAACATGGGGATCTAGAGGAGCTAGTAGCACTGGGACAGAAAAAAGAGAAACTAGGACCTTCATTTCAACTGAAGGAGGGCTGAGGTGTTAAGAGAGCTCACCTAGTATACACAAGGCCTTGAGTTTGATTCCCAGCACCACATAAAACAGGTGTATGCTGGTGTTTGCCTGTGAAGTCAGGGTCATCTTCGGCTACAAAGGAGTTAGAGGCCAGCCTGGGCTATATGAGAGACTTTCTCAAACAAAACAAGACAAAAACTGAAGGAGCAACAGAAAGAGAAAATTGGTTTAGGAGATGGGCAGAGGAAATGAGTGGTGGAAGCTGAACCATGAGTGCCAAACTAAGCAGCTTCTGTCCACTGGGGGCTGTAAAGGCTCTGAGCTCATTAAGGATGATATTCGCTTCCCTGAGTCAGAATCAGCCTTTTTTTTTTTTTTTTTAATCACTGTATGTAAGGCTTTTTGTGGCATTTGGGTTCCCATGCACAAGTTTTTCTTCTTACTATTAATCTAAATATGATAAATCATTTTTCTCCTATGGGGGCTAGAAAGATTGCTCAGCAGTTAAGAGCACTGGCTGCTTGTGCAGAGACCTGGTTTCTGTTCCCAGCACCTACATGGCAGCTAGCAACCATCCATAATTCCAACTCTAGGGGATCCAATCTCCTCTTCTGACCTCTTCAGACATGGTTGCACTTACATATATGTAGGCAATACATTCAAACACATACTATAAATTAAATAAAATATTTTTAAAAATTCCCCCTCAAGCAAGTTCTGTTGTGTTGACCAGAGTGACTCCATTTTATTTAAGATAGCCATCTTAGAGACCTGCTCTGTCAACAACTTCAGGAAATTCTAACTGCAAAAGTAACCTTTTCCCTTGTGAAATATTTAAGTCCTTGATAACTGCTTGCTTTGACTTCTATAAACTCACCTGCATCTGCTGGTAAGAGGAACTGAGATGTTATAAACAGCTAGAAATACTGCAGAAATGAAATAATTGTGTGCTTTGTCTTTAAAAGTTGCCTCTCCTTTTAACAGGCACTGAAGTCTCCTTCCTGGAGGTTGCAGTCAGGTGCACCTAATAAATAATTTAGCTGATTGGAATGTAATGAAATCTGAGTGCTCTTTTTCCCAGGGGTCTCAAACTCCACAACATTTGGAGGCCTGCCCCAGTGAGATACTGAGAGACCCTTGACTTTATTTATTTATTTATTTATTTATTTATTTATTTATTTATTTATTTATTTATTTAGCTGTCTTTTTGAGACAGGGTCTTCTTGTAGCCCCAGCTGTCCTGGAACTCGCTCTGTAGACCAGGCTGGCCTTGAACTCACAAAGATCTGCCTGCCTCTGCCTCCCAAGTACTGGGATTAAAGGCATGTGCCACCACGCCCGGTGACCCTTGACTTTAATAATGGGTTGATGGGGCCAGGCATGGTGGCACATGCCTTTAATCCCATACTCGGGAGGCAGAGGCAGGAAGATCTCTGTGAATTCAAGGCCACCATGGTCTACAAAGGGAGACCCTGTCTCAAAAAGACCAAAAAAACAAAAAACAAAAAAACAAAAACAAAAACAAAAGAAAACAAACAAACAAACAAACTTGTAATCATTCACTTGTTTTGATCATACTATAACTTTTGGTTACAGTTAGCTTTGAGTACAAATGAGATATTTAATTTTCTATCATTTGTTGAGTTTGAAACCCAGTTAGAAATATTTACCATATTAAAATGTAAACAGTTGGGGCTGTAGAGATGGCCTAGCAGTTAAGAGCGCTGACCGCTCTTGCAGAGGACCCGGGTTCAATCCCCAGCACCCACATGGCGGCCGAGAACCGTCTGAAACTCCAATTCCAGGAGAACTCCAGTTCCAGGGGAATCCGACACCCTCTTCTGACCTCCGCGGCATTGCATGACACAGGTGCACAAACCTGCATGCAGACAGTACATTCATAAACATACAGAAATAAATAAAATTAATAAAAAAAATTTTAAATGTAAACAGCATTTCTAAAAATACTTTCTTCAAGTGAAACGTCTTATGTTTAATAGCAATGTATATGCCTCTGTTCAGTACACTGAAATAGGATTCTCATATATATGTATATACATATATATATATATATGTAATATATATATATAATATATATGTAGAGTCACCTTTTATTCTGATTAAAATTTTCATCAAGGTGTCTCTTTTTTTGAAATTAGTTTGTTATGACATTGTGTCTAACCACAGTATTTATTTCATAGAACTGTTGAGAATGTGTAGATTTATGTTTAATGCTAAGGGATAATTTTTTTTTCTTTTTGAGACAGGGTTTCCCTGTAGCCTCAGCTGGCCTAGAACTTGCTATGTAGACCAGGCTGGCCTTAAACTCACAGAGATCTGCATCCTGAGTGCTGGGATTAAAGGCATGTGCCACTATGCCTGGCAATAATTATTAATAATAATTTGCTTAATATCAAATTGACTTAAAAAGTAAATTGTCATGTAAGCTAAAATTGATAAATTACAGTATGGTTCCTATTCCTTAAAATATAAGTTAATTTTAAGAAATGATTACTTCTGCTCCAGGGTTCAGTTTATGTCTGGTTTGGATATGTTTTATATAAAATAAACATTTTATCACAAAGGCCCTTTTAGACATCAACAAACAAGTTTGTCAAAGTCCATATCTTTGCTACACTTATGTAAAACATCTCCAAACATTTAAAAAATTGGTCATCAAAAAAAAAAAAAAATTGGGCCGGGTGTGGTGGCAAACACCTTTAATCCTTGTACTCAGGAGGCAGAGGCAGGTAGATCTCTGTGAGTTCAAGGCCAGCCTGGTCTACATAGTGAGTTCCAGGTCAGATGGGGCTACAGGGAGACCCTGTCTCAAAAAGACCAAAAGAAAAAGAAAAATGTAAATGTTGATAACCCAGAGTTATATAATTTTAAAGCCATTTTTTATTGAAGCTCTATGCATTTCATACAAAATTACAAATCAAATCTAGACCCATGTCCCCCTCCCTACCCCCCCCACCCCACCAGAGCTCATGCATTCTGTCAAAAATGTTTCTCATCTTTTTCTCAGTCTCTCTCAAAATTCTCTATGCAGTTTATTGTTTCAAGCAGAAGTTCACCATTTAAGTCAGTTCTTTGACCCAGTCTTTCTGTTGTTGTTGTTGTTGTTATTCCTTCCAAAATGCATCATTCCAAAATATGCACATATGCATGCCACATATATCATAGGTTTTAGCATCTTCAGCTTATAATTTTTTTTTCTTTATTAGGCTGAAAGGTGTCATGTTTGAAGGCTCCTCCTTGGCAAGTCCAAACCACCATCAGTTCTGCCCTTGTGTTCCACACTGGGGTTTTCCCTTCCCATGGTCACCAAATGAGGTCCAGTAAGTACCTCATCCTGTCTTGATCACCTGTACTGGTCTCCATGATACAGCCTGGGTAGTCCAACAATGGCAGTATATAATTTTTAAAAATAGATTTGGGAAGTGTTTCATGATACTGTTATTCATGAATCAAAATAAGAAACTGCCTATAGCGGATCTCTGTGAGTTCAAGGCCAGCCTGGTCTACAGAGTGAATTCCAGGCCAGCTGGGGCTACAGGGAGACCCTGTCTCAAAAAGAACAAAAAAAAAAAAAAAAGAAAGAAACTGGTTGTAAATCCAGGTTTGGTGGCTTATGCCTATAAGCCCAGTACTTGGAGGGTAGAAGCAGGAAGATCAGGGGCTGAAGGCCATTCTCCACTACATAGCTGGTTTGAAAATAACCCGGGTTACATGAGACCCTGATTTAACAATAAAAATAAGGTGGGCATGATGGTGCATGCCTTTAATCTCACGCACTCAAGAGGCAGAGGCAGGGGGAATCTGTGAGTTAAAGGCCAGCCTGGTCTACATAGTGGAGTTCCAGGCCAGTTGAGGTTACAGGGAGACCTTGTCCTCAAAAGACAAAATAAAATAATAATAAATAAAATAAAAATTCAAACAAACAATATAATAATCTTTTTGTTTTTTTTGTTTGAAAACAGGTTTCACTGTAGTCCTGGCTGGCCTGGGTCTGCTATGTAGACCAGGCTGGTCTCAATATCACAGGGATCTGCCCCTGGCCACCAAGTACTGGGATTAAAGCTTGTACCACCATGCCCAGTTATTTTGAATCTTTTTATTCACTAAATAACATCAAGAAGACAAGTTGTGGTGCTAGAGAATGGCTCAGTGGTTAAGAGAGCTTGCTGCATAATTATGAGGACCAAAATTCAGAACCCAACTCCCCATGTAATAAGCTAAGCATCCAGTGCATGCCTATAACCCCAGCTCCAAGGGGAGAGGAGACAGGAAGACTGTCGAGACTTGCCGGCATCCAGCCCCAGCTCAGAAAAATACAAGCTCCAGTTTCAGAGAGATTTCCCGCCTTGCCCTTTTCTGGCCTTCTATGTGGTATCCATAGGAATGCACACACACAACACACCCACACACACACACAGCACACACACACATGCACACGCACACACAGAGGCAAACACACACAGAAACAAAAAAAAAAAAACAAAAAACCACACAAACACACACACACACAACATAAAATAAGTAATTTTCTTTTTAAAAAGAAGACACGAGGCTGGAAAGATGTCTCGGGCTGGTAGCATGACACAGAGCACGTACATCTGATTCAGTGCAAAACACCTATACACAAAAAAGAAAAGAAAAAAGGAAAAGAAAGATGACAAATTATGTAGCCAGCTATGGCGGTACCTGTCTATAATTCTGGCACTCAGTGTGCCAAGACAAGAAGATCTCCATGAGTGTAAGGTCAGCCTGGGCTAACGAAGACAGACTAATCTCAAGACCTGAGTAGGAGGAAAGGGGAAGAGCAAGTAGGAGGAGAGATGGAAGAGGAGTTGTAATTTAAATAAAATCAGTTAGTCTCAGAAAGCGAAACCTATACCTTAATTACATGTGGCCATAAACACAGCTCCCTGCAGGATGTGAATGTTGACTCAGAACAGATGGTCCTCCTAGTTCCACTCACATCACAGCCATTTACCCAACTACTGTGACTGCCATCCTGTCAAGCTGCGAGAAAAGCTTCCAACTCAGGAATTCACTTTGGCTGCACGCCAGTCACTGTTTCCTGTCCTGTGGCAAAAATGAGAGGGTTGCAAATCTAGGATAAAGTAATTGATCTTTAAAGCTTATTGTTTCAGTGTGGTTTATTTACCACACTGAAATTTTTTTTCGGAAATTGAATCCTCTTCCATACATAAACATACCAACCAGGCATGGTGCCATAGCCTGTAATTCCAGTGCTTGGGAGCGCAGGTATGAAGGTCAAGAGTGCTCCTTTGCTGCATAGAGAGTTTAAAGCTAGCTTAGGCTANTAGCCTAAGCTAGCTTTAAACTCTCTATGCAGCAAAGGAGCACTCTTGACCTTCATACCTCCGCCTCCCAAGCACTGAATTACAGGCTATGGCACCATGCCTGGTTGGTATGTTTATGTATGGAAGAGGATTCAATTTCCGAAAAAAAATTTCAGTGTGGTAAATAAACCACACTGAAACAATAAGCTTTAAAGATCAATTACTTTATCCTAGATTTGCAACCCTCTCATTTTTGCCACAGGACAGGAAACAGTGACTGGCGTGCAGCCAAAGTGAATTCCTGAGTTGGAAGCTTTTCTCGCAGCTTGACAGGATGGCAGTCACAGTAGTTGGGTAAATGGCTGTGATGTGAGTGGAACTAGGAGGACCATCTGTTCTGAGTCAACATTCACATCCTGCAGGGAGCTGTGTTTATGGCCACATGTAATTAAGGTATAGGTTTCGCTTTCTGAGACTAACTGATTTTATTTAAATTACAACTCTCTCTTCCATCTCTCCTCCTACTATGCTCTTCCCCTTTCCTCCTACTCAGGTCTTAGATTAGTCTGTCTTCGTAGCCAGGCTGACCTTACACTCATGGAGATCTTCTTGTCTTGGCACACTGAGTGCCAGAATTATAGACAGGTACCGCCATAGCTGGCTACATAATTTGTCATCTTCTTTTCCTTTTTTCTTTTCTTTTTTGTGTATAGGTGTTTTGCCTGAATAAGATGTACGTGCTCTGTGTCATGCATACCAGCCCGAGACATCTTTCCAGCCTCGTGTCTTCTTTTTAAAAAAAAATTACTTATTATTATGTTGTGTGTGTGTGTGTTTGTGTGGTTTTTTTTTTTTTTTTTTTTTTTTGTTGTTGTTTGCCGTCTGTGTGTGCGTGTTGCATGTGTGTGTGTCTGATGTGTGTGTGTGTGGTGTGTGTGTGTGTGTGCATTCCTATGGATACCACATAGAAGGCCAGAAAAGGGCAAGGCGGGAAATCTCTCTGAAACTGGAGCTATGTATTTTTCTGAGCTGGGGCTGGATGCCGGCAAGTCTCGACAGTCTTCCTGTCTCCTCTCCCCTTGGAGCTGGGGTTATAGCATGCACTGGATGCTTAGCTTATTACATGGGGATTGGGTTCTGAATTTTGGTCCTCATAATTATGCAGCAAGCTCTCTTAACCACTGAGCCATTTCTCTAGCACCACAACTTGTCTTCTTGATGTTATTTAGTGAATAAAAAGATTCAAAATAACTGGGCAGGTGGTAAAGCTTTAATCCCAGTACTCTGGTGCCAGGGGCAGATCCCTGTGATATTGAGACCAGCCATGGTCTAATAGCAACCAGGCAGCCAGGACTACAGTGAGAACCTGTTTCTCAAACAAAAACAAACAAAAAGTTTTAATTTTGTTTGTTTTTGAATTTTTATTTTATATTATTATTTTTTATTTTGGTCTTTTGAGACAAGGTTCCCTGTAACCTCAACTGGCCTGAACTCACTATGTAGACCAGGCTGGCCTTTAACTCACAGATTCCCCCGCCTCTGCCTCTTGAGTGCTGAATGAGATTAAAGGCATGCACCATCATGCCCACCTTATTTTTATTGTTTAATCAGGGTCTCATGTAACCCGGGTTATTTTCAAACCAGCTATGTAGTGGAGAATGGCCTTCAGCCCCTGATCTTCCTGCTCTACCCTCCAAGTACTGGGATTATAGGCATAAGCCACCAACCCTGGATTTACAACCAGTTTTTTCTTTTTTTTTTTTTTTTTTGTAAACTGGTTGTAAATCCAGGTTTGGTGGCTTATGCCTATAATCCCAGTACTTGAGTGGTAGAAGCAGGAAGATCAGGGGCTGAAGGCCATTCTCCACTACATAGCTGGTTTGAAAATAACCCGGGTTACATGAGACCCTGATTTAACAATAAAAATAAGGTGGGCATGATGGTGCATGCCTTTAATCTCCGCACTCAAGAGGCAGAGGCAGGGGGATCTGTGAGTTAAAGGCCAGCCTGGTCTACATAGTGAGTTCCAGGCCAGTTGAGGTTACAGGGAGACCTTGTCTCAAAAAGACCAAAAATAAAT
This sequence comes from Rhizomys pruinosus, assembly GCA_009823505.1. NCBI lineage: Eukaryota > Metazoa > Chordata > Mammalia > Rodentia > Spalacidae > Rhizomys > Rhizomys pruinosus. The sequence goes on from VZQC01006659.1 coordinate 209,320, forward strand.
AAATAAATAAATAAATAAATAAAATAAAATTTCATGAATTTACTATTTTTAATCTTTTTATTTGTTTGTTTTTGTTTGAGAAACAGGTTCTCACTGTAGTCCTAGCTGGCCTGGGCTTGCTATGTAGACCAGGCTGGTCTCAATATCACAGGGATCTGCCCCTGGCCACCAGAGTACTGGGATTAAAGGCTTGTACCACCATGCTCAGTTTATTTTGAATCTTTTTATTCACTAAATAACATCAAGAAGACAAGTTGTGGTGCTAGAGAAATGGCTCAGTGGTTAAGAGAGCTTGCTGCATAATTATGAGGACCAAAATTCAGAACCCAACCCCCATGTAATAAGCTAAGCATCCAGTGCATGCCTATAACCCCAGCTCCAAGGGGAGAGGAGACAGGAAGACTGTCGAGACTTGCCAGCATCCAGCCCCAGCTCAGAAAAATACAAGCTCCAGTTTCAGAGAGATTTCCCGCCTTGCCCTTTTCTGGCCTTCTATGTGTATCCATAGGCATGCACACACACACACACACACACACACACACACACACACACACATGCACGCACACACACAAACACACACGCACACAAACACACACACAAACACGCACACAAACACACACACACACACACATACTAAATAAGTAAATCTTTTTTTTAAAAAGAAGACACGAGGCTGGAAAGATGTCTCAGTGGCTGGTACTGCATGACACAGAGCACTTACATCTATTCAGGCAAAACACCTATAACACATAAAAATGAAAAAAGAAAAAAGGAAAAGAAAGATGACAAATTATGTAGCCAGCTATGGCGGTACCTATCTATAATTCTGGCACTCAGTGTGCCAAGACAAGAAGATCTCCATGAGTGTAAGGTCAGCCTGGGCTACGAAGACAGACTATCTCAAGACCTGAGTAGGAGGAAAGGGAAGAGCATAGTAGGAGGAGGAGATGGAAGAGGAGTTGTAATTTAAATAAAATCAGTTAGTCTCAGAAAGCGAAACCTATACCTTAATTACATGTGGCCATAAACACAGCTCCCTGCAGGATGTGAATGTTGACTCAGAACAGATGGTCCTCCTAGTTCCACTCACATCACAGCCATTTACCCAACTACTGTGACTGCCATCCTGTCAAGCTGCAAGAAAAGCTTCCAACTCAGGAATTCACTTTGGCTGCACGCCAGTCATTGTTTCCTGTCCTGTGGCGAAAATGAGAGGGTTGCAAATCTAGGATAAAGTAATTGATCTTTAAAGCTTATTGTTTCAGTGTGGTTTATTTACCACACTGAAATTTTTTTTCGGAAATTGAATCCTCTTCCATACATAAACATACCAACCAGGCATGGTGCCATAGGCCTGTAATTCCAGTGCTTGGGAGGTGGAGGTATGAAGGTCAAGAGTGCTCCTTTGCTGCATAGAGAGTTCAAAGCTAGCTTGGGCTATGTAACACTGTCTCAAAAAGCCAAAAAGGAAGGAAGGAAGGAAGGAAGGAAGGAAGGAAGGAAGGAAGGAAGGAAGGAAGGAAGGAAGGAAGGAAGGAAGGAAGGAAGGAATAATCGGGGCCTGTGGCATGGATCAACTGGTAAGCACTTATGGTGAAAGTCTGAAGATCTGTGTTCAATCCTTGGAACCCACAGTGGAAGGAGCAAACCAACATTTGAAATACATCCTCTGTCCTCCACACTGGCGGGGGGGGAGGTCGGAGGGTTGGGGCAGTGGCATATGAGCACCTAAGTGAACACACATATTAATAACAGAATTAATAAAACAATCAAGATATGAATTTTGACAGGATCTAGTTCAGTCCCCAGGAGAGGGCAACCATCTACAAACAAAGAAGAGAGGCCTCGGCCTACCATGGGGTTAGATATATAGCTCCTATCATCACATACAAACACATAAGACCTTTTTGTGTGTATGCCATGTGTGGTAGTGCATGCCTGTAATCCTAGCCTGTGGGAGGCAGAGGCAGGTGGATCTCTGTGAAATTCAGGCCAGCCTAGTCTTTAGTCTTCATAGCAATTCCAGGCCAGCTGGGTCAGGGACTCTGTTCCAAGCAGATCAAAACAACAACAATCCATCCTCCCCACTCCCCCTCAAAAAAGGAAAACCCTCAGCATTAGTAATCAGGAAAGGACTGTGGCTCCGTTGATAAATCTGCTTTCCTAGCACGCAGGAAATCCTGGATTCAGTCTTCAGCACTGTATAAAGTCAGCACAATAGCACACACCTATAATCCTAGCATTTAGGGAGCAGAGGTGGAAAGATCCTAAGTTCAAGGTGGCAAGCAGAGTTTCAGGCCAGCCTGTGCTATAAATACCCTGTTTCTAGAAAGAAAAAATGTAGACTGGTGGTTGCCAGGAACTAGAGAGACCTGGGAAGTCATTGTTTGATACTGGCAGAGTTTTAGTTGGACAGGAAATTTTTCTGGAAATGGATGGTGGATTGGGTGCACAGCAATGCAGCTGTGTTTAATTCCACTGAACTGTGCACTAATAAACAAAATGGTACATTTATAAGTGTACTTGTTTTTTTTTTTTTGGTCTTTTCGAGACAGGGTCTCCCTGTAGCCCCAGCTGTCCCGGAACTCACCTTGTAGACCAGGCTGGCCTTGAACTTACAAAGATCGCCTGTCTCTGCCTCCCAAGTGCTAGAATTAAAGGCGTGTGCCACCATGCCCGCATAAGTGTACTTTTATAGTAATATAAATACGTTTATCTAGTAAGACTTCTTTTTAAGTGTTACAATCACCGTGACTTGTAAAGAATGAAAATGAGCTCTTTTTTTTTTTTTTTTTTTTTTTTTTTTTTTTTNTTTTTTTTTTTTTTGATTTCTGAGACAGGGTCTCCCTGTAGCCCCAGCTGACCTGGAACTCACTTTGTAGACCAGGCTGACCTTGAACTCACAGAGATCCACCTGCCTCTGCCTCCCAAATTCTGGGATTAAATGCAAGTACCACTACGCCTGGCTGAAAATGAGCTCTTATATACCATCAAATCATTAATGATGAAGAATAAAAATGTGTTCTAAATGTTTGGCACCCACAAGTACTTGAATAGAAGACTGCTTACTCCTTTAAGAACATTCACTATTGCTGGGCATGGTGGCGTATGCCTTTAATCCCAGTTCTTGGGAGGCAGAGGCAGGTGGATCTCTATGAGTTCAAGGCCAGCTTGGTGTACATATTGAGATCCAGGACAGCTGGGGCTACAGGGAGACCCTGTCTCAAAACTAACAAAACCAAAAAAACGAAATAAAGAAAGCTAGCTGAGCAGGAAGTAGAGAGGAGCCAGGTCTCCCCTTCCTCCATGGTCTCTACTCTAGTTTTCTGCCTCAAGTTCCTGCCCTGACTTCCCTCATGATGTTCAGTAATGGCAAAATCAGTTAAGGACTCACTTCTCAGAATGCAGCCCCCTTGTTAAGTGACTCAGGATTGCAATAACTATAATGACAAGGCTAATTTACTTAGCATATATTATGTAGCTATATACACACACTATGATACATACTCAACATAGTTTATGCTCAGACGTAATAGTATGTACTTTATTTTGTTTTATAGTCCTGTCTGAACTTGAACCCCTCATCTTCCTCCCAAGTGCTGGAATTATAAACATGTACAAACTCAAATAACCTACAGCCCAATTTGGGCTGTGAACATATTGCATGGGTATGGGCCACAGCCCTAAGGAAAGCTGACACTCCTTCCCTCGTAGCCAACAACTCTCAATAGCTCCTCAACTAGGGAACTGTCAGCCTCCTATTTCTTATTTGTTTGAGACAGGTTCTCAGTTCATGGCCCAGGCAGGCCTTTCTGCAGTCTTCCTGCTTCAGCTCCCAAGGGCTTGGATTCCACTGTTAGCTGCCAACCCTGGTAAGGTCACTACTTTAAACTAAGCCACTGCATTAGGTGGGCCCCAGTGCCACTTATACTAAAAAGAAAACTAAAATTAAGGTGTTACCTTATATTCAAAGAAATCAGGAGAGAAAGCCGGGAATGGTGGCACACACCTTTAATCATAGCACTTGGGAGGCAGAGGCTGGCAGATCTGTGAGTTCAAGGCCAGCCTGGTCTACAAAGTGAGCTCCAGGCCAGCTGGGACTTAAAGGGATAAAGGGAGACCCTGTTTCGGGGAAAAAAAAAAAAAAATCAGGAAAGAAAGAATAGCCAGATTCCCAAACAGGCCGATTTCAATCATCATGAGAATGAGCATGCTCCTGCCTTCAGTCCTTCCCAGAACAGTGTTCTGAGATGCCTGTCTTCACCACCTGGAGCCCACCCCTGCCCCCACCAGGTCCTGAAAGGACTGAAATGAGCAGCTTCCTTTGTTCCTGGTTTCTGCTTCATCAGTCTTCCTCTGTCTTCACCCTCCATCCTCTTCTGAGTACCCACTGGAATGGCTATTCTGTTTCATGAATGAAGTGTTGAGTGACTCTGGAACCAAAAATAAAGCTAATGACAATCTTTCATTCCAAGCCCAATGATGCACACCTGTAGTCCCAGCACTGAGGCTGAGGCATGAGGCTTGTTGCAAGTTCAAGGCCACCCTAGAATCCCTAGGGAGTGCCTGCCCAGCTCAGACTACCAAATGAGACTACCTTCCCAAACAAAACAAAACAAAAATCCGAAAACTGATCTGCTAAGTTTTGTCTTTGACATTATACAGTAAATATAACTAATAAGACAAATAGAATGAATTACCATTGCCTTTTATATTCTTTGTGAGATAGCCTTCATTTTACTCCCTTCTTCAAATATGTTATCCACTTTAAGTGAGATTTGTCTCAAAATTAAAAGGTAGGGATATACAGTGGTAGAGCACTTACCTAGAAAGTGTAAGGTTCTGAGTTCAATACCCAGTAATACAAAAATAAGTAAATATAAGCCAGGCATGATGGTGCATGCCTTTAATCCTAGCACTTGGGAGGCAGAGGCAGGTGGATCTTTATGAGTTCAGGGCCAGCCTGGTCTACAGAGTGCGTTCCAGGACAGCTGGGGCTACAGGGAGACCCTGTCTCAAAAAGACCAAAAAAAGTTCCAGATTCTTCCAAAGGGTATTTGTATATGTGGTATAAGGATAATTGTACATATTGAGATAGCATATAGCAAAACCACATTAAAAAAAAAAATACCAGGGCTGCCCAAGCGTGGTGGCACATGTCTTTATTCCCAGCACTGGGGAGTGGGGGTGGGGGGGTTGGGGGGTGGAGGGAGCACAGGATCTCTGTGAGATCAAGGCCAGCCTGCTCTACATAGTGAGTTTCAGGCCAGTTGGGGCTACAGGGAGAACCTGTCTCAAAAAGACAAAATTAAACAACAAATATTGAACTTTTCTAGAATTATCATGAAGATGTCTGAGGGATGTTTATTTTTTTATATTTTACTTTTTTGGTCTTTTTTGAGACAAGGTCTCCCTGTAGCTCCAGCTGTCCTAGAACTCACTCTGTAGACCAGACTGGCCTTGAACTCACGGAGATCCACCTACCTCTGCCTCCCAAGTGCTAGGATTAAAGGTGTGCCACCACGCCCGGAGGGATGTTTATTTTCTATAAGGGGAGTCTGGTGCAGTGGGTAGTACATTCCCATATCAGAAGTTGCAGGGAAATGGGAAGGGGAAAACAGTTAAGGTTCAGCATAGGTGTCTGAAACTGAAATGAAAGGATCTTTCTTTTTTTCTTAAGATATTAGAGGCTGATTGAACACAAGGTCTCAAACCCAGCAGGCAACTTTTCTACCACTAAGCTCTATCCTTGGTCCTATCTATCTTTCTGTCTTATCTTCTATCTATCTATCTATCTATCTATCTATCTATCTATCTATCTATCATCTCTCTACTTTTACACTTTTTGTTGGAGACAGTATATCCAAGGCTGACCTTGAACTCACTATGTAGCTGGGAATAACCTTGAACATCTGATCCTACCTCCATAGCCTGAGTGCTTGGATTACAGGCACATACCACCATGCCTGGTTTATGTGTTGCTAGAGATCAAACGTAGGGCTTCAGGAAAGCAGTATAACCAGCCGAGCCCCAGCCCTATCCTTTTTGTTTATGTATATGTGTGTGTGCCTTTATACACACCAGTTCAGGGGGCAACATGCAGGTGTCAGTTCTGTTTTCTTTTTTTTTTAATTATTTATTCTTTATATGTATGAATGTACCATCTGCATGCAGGTCTGTGCACCCGTGTCGTGCAATGCCTCGGAGGTCAGAAGAGGGCGTTGGATTCCCCTGGAACTGGAGTTAAAGACAGTTCTCAGCCACCACGTGGGTGCTGGGGATCGAACCCAGGTCCTCTGTAAGAGCAGTCAGTGCTCTTAACCACTAGGCCATCTCTCAATCCCTGTCAGTTCTGTTTATTTATTTATTTATTTTTTATCTTTTCGGGACAGGGTCTCCCTGTAACCCCAGCTGTCCTGGAACTTACTGTGTAGACCAGGCTGGCCTTGAACTCACAAAGATCTGCCTGCCTCTGCCTCCCAAGTGCTAGGATTAAAGGCGTGCGCCACCACGCCCGGCTCAGTTCTGTTTTCTATCTCATTGCTTGTTCCTAGGATTATGCTTGGGCTGTCAGGCTGTCAGAGCCTTAACCTGCTGAGCCTTCTTACTAGTTCTGTTTAATATACTTATTTTTTATACTTTTGCTCTTCCTGCCTAGGCCTCTGGAGTAGCTCGTTTACAGGCCTGAGCCACCAGGCTAAGCTGGAATGGAATGATCTTTCTAATCATGAGAGTTTATAGTAGTAGTTTAAATATTTATAAATAATTCTAGATTTGAGCCATCTGAAGAGTTGTGATATACTTTTTTAAGTTTCCTGTATGTGAGCTCAAAATTTCTACTTTCACTCAGCTATGATAGATCACGCCTATAATCTTAGCACTTAGGAACTTGAGCAGGAAATTCACAGAGAGTTCAAGGCCAGCCTAGGTCACAGATTGAGAACTGTTTCAAAACAAGAATAATAGCAACAAACTTCTGCTTTTACTGTACCTGGTAGCACAATTCTCTCATCCCAGCTATTTGATATCTGAGGCAGGAAGATTGTAAGTTCAAAGGCATTCCTGAGCTACAGAGTGAGTTCAAGACTAGGAGAGTCAACTTTAGAAAGTCCCTATCTCAAAATAGAAACTGAAAAACACACTAAAAAATAAAAGTGGGAAGGCTAGCCCTGGTGATACCTGCCTTTAATCCTATCACTCAGGAGACAGAGGCAGGTAGATTTATTTGAGTTCAAGGCCAGCATCGTCTACACAGAGAAGTACAGGTCTGTCAGGGCTCCATAGTGAGATTTATCTCAAAATTAAAAGGTAGAGATATACAGTGGTAGAGCACTTACCTAGAATGTGTAAGGTTCTGAGTTCAATACCCAGTAATACAAAAATAAGTAAATATAAGCCGGGCATGGTGGTGCATGCCTTTAATCCTAGCACTTGGGAGGCAGAGACAGGCGATCTTTGTGAGTTCAAGGCCAGCCTGGTCTACATAGTGAGTTCCAGGACAGCTGGGGCTACAGGGAGACCCTGTCTCAAAAAGACCCCCCAAAACAAACAAACAAACAAACAAACAAACAAATAAATAAATAAATAAATAAATGTAAATATAGAGAGTGTAGGTAGAGATAGGCCACCTGTGGCTGCATTGTTTTAAATTACCTGCCTGTTGTTCACAGCTGACTCTGCCCCTAGGTGAGAATGGCTTTTATCAACTTGTGACTCACTAGTGACCCAAACACATGGTATGGGCGAGACAATAGCGGAGTGATGTATACAGGGGGTGTGAGGCAGAGGTTTAGGATTGGCTCAGAGAGATGATATCATTTTGTCTATATAAAGAATGAACTGTAAACAATAAATCGAATCTCTATTACCATCTGACAAGATTTCTGGATCCATTATTTTCATTAAGCCCATCAGGCTTGTGTTGAGTGGTGTGTGCTAGCGGAACTTTGGCTGGGGAGAACCAATCCAGTGGCAGCCTGTGAAGTCCAGCATCAGGCCAACAGTGAAATGACTGGTGTGAGTGGTGAGTCTGTGCCAGCAGAATCAGACAAAGGAGTGCTGAACAAGCGTCTGTCTGAGAGGTCCAGCAGTGGAATCACTAGGCCACTGCCTGGCGTAGGTGTTATGTGCTGATGGGTGGGCTAGAGAAATTTCATCAACCACTAGCCCCTAAGGTTAAAAGATAGCTGCAGGCAGCTGCCTTTTACTCTTTTCCCGTTCTCCCTTCTCCCTTAATCCAGCAAGCCCAGGTTGCCTTTCCAAGTGCAGGAGAGTGCAAACGACGAGAGAGGAAAAAAAGAAAGAATAAGCCTGTCCACTTCCTCACTTTCTCCAACTATTTGTAGTGTTACTGTTCTCTGATGCCCTGTTCCATGGATATTATGGGCAGCATAGCAGTTCATCCTCAGTGGGCACAGGAAAGGAGGTCAGAGAGGGGTGTACTGAAACCCAGATGTGGGGGTCTCACTGCTACCCCAGACCACAGCTTAGATTTTCTACTTAAGTTGCAATATCACATTAAAAACAATGTGATATTCTGTGTTCTAAAGTCCTACATTGTTAGTCTGTATCCAGAGAGATGACCTAAGACAGATAGCTCAGAGAAGAATGTGAGCATATGCTGCACCGTGCAATTACTGTAAAATATTTATCACTTAGCTTGTTGCAGGGTGTATGGTTAAAGTAAAGGTTACATTTTAAAGTAACAGAGGAGATGAGTGGTTTCACAAATACTGAGGTATGGGGCTGGAGAGATGGCTCAGCAGTTAAGAGCACCGACTGCTCTTGCAGAGGACCCGGGTTTGATTCCCAACACCCACATGGTGGCTAAGAACCGTCTTTAACTCCAGTTAATTCCAGGGGAATCCGACACCCTCTTCTGACCTCTGTGGCTTTGCTTGACATGGGTGCACCAACCTGCATTCAGACAGAACATTCATAAACATAAAATAAAAAATAAAAAACAAATACTGGGGTATGCTAAGGACCAAGCCTGGGAACCTGAGGTAAAATTGGGAAATGAAATATTAAGTATATACCTGTGGTGGTTTGAATAAGAGTGTCCCCCATAGGCTTTAAGTATTCAGACATTTTGTCTCCAGTTGGAGGCACTGTTCTTGGAGGTCTTAGAAGGTGTGGCCATTCTGGAGGAAGTACGTCATTGGGGGTGTGCTTAGTGAGTTTAACAAGCCTTGCAGTCTCCAGTCTCTCTCTCTTGACTTCCTGTGCTCATTTTGAGATGTGAACCTCAGCTTTCTGCTCCAGCTCCAGCCCGCCATGCTTCCCACCACAATGGACTCTAATTCCTTGGGACCGTCAATCATAACCTCAAATAAACTCTTCCTTTTATAAGTTCCCTTGGTCATGGTGGTTTTATCACAGCAACAGAAAAGTGACTAATACAATACCTAAGACATTGGTGTTCTTCTTGGACATTATCACTCTTAAATTATAAGTTGTAAAGGAAAACTGTTTCCATTCTTTTTTAAAATTTTATATTTATTTTTACTATTTTATGTGTCTGAAAGTATTGCCTGCATGTGTGAAAGTGGACCTACATCATCCAATGATGGTGGAGGTCAGAAGAAGGGATCTGATCTCCTGGAACTGGAGTCACAGATGGTTGTTAGCCGCTATGTGAGTGCTGCGATTCCAGCCTGGATCTTCTGCAAGATCAGTCAGTGCTCTTAACCACTGAGCTTCCTTTCTAGCACCTATTTTCATTCTTTTTTTTTTTTTTTTCTTTTTGAGACGGTCTCCCTGTAGCCCCATCTGGCCTGGAACTCACTATGTAGACCAGGCTGGCCTTGAACTCCCAGAGATCTGCCTGCTTTTACCGCTCAAGTGGTGGGATGAAAGGTGAGCACCACCACACCCAGCCCTATTTTCATTCTTAAACATTTTTTTATTTTATTTATTTATTTATTTATTTATTTATTTATTTATTTATTTATTTTAATGTACTGTCTGCATGCAGGTCTGTGTACCGGTGTTGTGCAATACCGTGGAGATCAGAAGAGGGTCTCAGATTCCCCTGGAACTGGAGTTCACCTGGAATTGGAGTTACAAACGGTTCTCAGCCGCCATGTGGGTGCTGGGGATCAAACCCGGGTCCTCTATAAGAGCAGTCGGCGCTCTTAACGGCTAGGCCATCTCTTACATTTGTTTATCAGGCTTGGTGTCTCCAACAACTGAGGCAATGTTTTCATTTTTTTTTTTTTAATGTGCAGATGGGGCTGGAGAGATGGTTCTGTGGTAAAGAAAAAAAAAAAAAAAAGAAACACGAAAGATAAATCACAATTCCAAACATTGACAAGATAATGTCACAAAGTTCTCATCAAGACAAACCTGTAACTTGGTGGAAATGGCACAGCACACAAGCAGTAGGAGCGGGGCCTCACGAAAGCCGAGACACCGTCTTATGCTGCCTGTAGAGCAGGCCTTCTCCAAATGACAAGGTGGACTGATTTGATTTATTACAGACAGTCTGGCACCATTAAAGGTTTTATTGGATGCCTGTTAAAGACGTTTTCAAGTTCAGTTCCATTCCCTTGGTGACCTTGTGAAGGTCACACAGGCTATCTGGGACTTTTCTTTTCCCACCTGTAAACAAATTCTCACTAATTCTGCCTTTCTATTTGGATAGATTATAGAACTAGAGCTCCAAATTTTTTTTCTTTTTCTTTTTTTGTCTTTTTGAGACAGTATCTCTCTTTAGTCCCAGCTGGCCTGGAGCTCCCTATGTAGACCAGGCTGGCCTTGAACTCATAGAGATCTGCCTGCCTCTGCCTCCTGGGTGCTGGGATTAAAGGCCACCACAACTGGCTTTGTCCTTAACCTTTAATTTTTTAGTATTTCTGAGACAGGGTCTCACTATACAGCTCTGGCTGGCCTGGAGTTCACTGTGTGGATGAGGCTAACCTCAAACTCCCAGAGATCCCCCTACTTCTCTCATTTACATCCCCACCCCCTTTCTGGGGGGATATGTGCCACCATGCCTAGCCAATCTTTCTTCTGAATATTGAAAAAGTTCTTCCTAGAAAGCTGTTTCACTAAGAGAATCAAGCATTAATACAAAAAATTACGTTGTACTTTTAGACCGAGTGTAATCCACAGGCAATAATCAGAACACTTTCTTGCCTTCTCTTTCTCCAACCTTATTCTCATTCTGGTAATATTGAAATAGTATGTCATGTCATAAATAGGCACAACTACATTATTTGATGTAAGGTCACTTGGTATACTAATGATGAGCAAATTAATTTTACTCAATGTTAATATTGTAAAAGTTATTAAAATTTCATTGCTAATAATTTCTGAAGACAGTTTTAATTAATAATCATTTACTATTCATTATGATGCCCATATTTAAATTGTAATTCCCCCTTGCTTAAATTACTTTTCAGAGCCTACAGATACCATCTTAAACCATAAAAAATTTCACATAAATACTACAAAAATGATAGTACATTCAGGATAAGCCCTGTTCCGATTTAAGTTTATAGAAGTTGGTGCACTTTGAAATCAGTCTCAGAACTGGATTACCACATTCATTCCCATCTTGCTGCTTGAGAATACACTCATGTAACTGGAGGGATTTGTAAAAATATTTTATTATTATTTTTATTTTATGTGTATGAGTATATTGCCTGCATGTATGTAAGTGCACATGTGTCATGCAATACCCATGGAGGTCAGAAGAGGATGTTGGATCCCTGGAGTTATGGATGGTTGTTAGGCACCCTATGGGTGCTGTAAGAACAGCCAGTGCTCTTAACCACTGAGCCATCTCTCCAGCCTGGTAACTACAGTTTTTAGGGCAAAAGTGTGGGCTTCAACAGCCCCTCTGTTCAGTCACCTGTCACTAATAGTTCAATTAAAGAGATTAGTCCTGGTGAAAATCCAAAAGAATTTATTCATTGTGCCCACATTTGATAAGAGCTAAAGTGGTCCAGTGACCCCAAGTTCATCTTTCATTTGGGGGGTACTGACATGAGGTTTAGGTTTACAGAGGGTAAGACCTGGGCAGAGAGAAGCTGAGCACGGTGATACATTCCTCTAATCCCAGCACTCAGGAGGCAGAGGCGGTGAACCAGGCAAGTTGGTCTACATAGGAGGTCCGGGCAGGGAGGCAAGAGGTACCCATAATTAAGGAGGTGAAGGAAGGTGTAGTTCTGGTGCTGCAAGGTCATCTTGAAAAGTTTGTTATTGCTGTGTTTCTTGAGGGCAGCAAGCTGCTTCTCTAGAGATAATTGCTCCTGCTCTAGGGTGCAGCTTCCAATTATAGGTAATTATCTTCAATGGGGTGTAGCCAGTTCTGTGGGCTTGCCCTTTGCTTGGGGATAGTCTGAGTCCTGAGTTTCAAAGATGTTTCTGGAATTCAAGCTGGCTCTTGAACGGGAACTGAAGTTCCCAGAAAAAAAGCCACACCTGTGTTAAAGATTCTCCCAAGCATACTCCTTTATCCCAGCACCTTGGGAGGCAGAGGCAGGAGGATCTTTGAGACTCTGTATCAAAACAACAACAAAACAGAGCAAGAAAGGAGACACTTCACATGTGACAGCAGGCCAGAACAAGGATACGTTTACCAATTCAAATGGCCCTTTTGTGCAAAATCGGGGCTTTTATGTCCCCTCCGCATGGTCTCTGTGACTCCTTTGCATGCACCACCTTTTCACTATGTTACATATAGCTCTACACATAACTTCACGCATCAAATGTCTCATGTCTCAGCATCTGAAGCATCTGAGCTGGGAGTGCACTTTAGCATTATAATGGGTCACAGCTTCTCTCAGATTTTCTGGAGTACCCCTCTGCCCCCAGCCAGTGCTCTTAGCCAGCCACAGGGAAGGCAGTAGGGCGGCACTGCCAGCCTCCTTCTCTGCCAACTTATTTTTCTCATATGGTAATTTTGTTTCTTGCGGTTCTCATCCTCAGCCTTTCACCACTGTGCTATCCCTACAGCCCCTCATATGGTAATTTTGTAAGGCTTGGTGCAAAGCCTTCTGCCCTGTTATCCTGCATTGATACCACATGAAACCTGGGATGCATTAATGTAACAGAACACCTCCTTCTACCAAGCAAAAAGCTAAGAAGATCAGCAGGTAATATTGCTGTATCCACACATCACCAGTGTATTTTAAAAGTGTCTTTATTAGTGCTAGCTCCGGCAGCACATATACCAAAATTGGAACGATACAGAGAAGATTAGCATGGCCCCTTGGTTACAGATTTCTTTGCTCCCTCTCCACTCCTACTGCTCCACTTGACCAGTAAAAAAAAAAAAAGGTCTATTAGTTTTCTGTTGTTTTGTTTCTTGTCGTTGCTGTGTATAAGCTGTACCTATGAAAGTGTACCTGTGAAAGTGTTACCACATTGAGACGCAGTATTTGGGGTAACCTGAATCCATGTCCCCCAGTCATGGTCACTCATACTTAGATCCAGAATAAGCTATTCTCGAGTGAGAGCTGTGTTTTTGCCTTGACAAGACGAAAGGGTGATGAGGCAAAGGCAGAGGCGGGGAGGCCCGAGATGGGGTTAGGCCAGTGCCTGGCACCTCCTTCACTCAACATTGTAAAGCTTGGGCACATGAGCAATGCCAGGGTCCAGGCCCTAAGCAAGCATGCCAGCACATACCTGTGACCCTAGCACTTGGGAGGCAGAGTTGCTGGGGCTGCCACAAGGTGAGGCTGTCGGTGGCACCTGGCCCTGGCCCAGAGGCTGCGTTCCATGCTTTTACCCAAAACAGCCTGAAGAGTCCTCTTAGTCTTTAAGACCCTTGGTTCAGATTCAACTGGATCTTTGGTTTTGATGTAGAAAAGAATTTTAGCATATGAAACAAAGTTGGGAGTTGTTAAAGATATCTTTTTTTTTTTTGTCATTTTGAGACAGGGTCTCCCTATAGCCTCAGCTGTCCTGGAACTCACTATGTAGACCAGGCTGGCCTTGAACTCCTAGAGATCTACCTGCCTCTGCTTCCAGAATGCAGGAATTAAAAATATGAGCCACCATGCCCAGCCTGTTAAAGGAATTTTTAAATGGAATTTATGCACAATGGTTAAGAAAAAAGATGAATACATCAGAAGAAACTGAGGCACAGCCTGGGCCACAGGGCTTCAGCACCTTTACTGCTGTCAGGAGTAGGACTTGGGTGGGTTTTGGGCTGTTCAAAGGGCTACAAAAAAACTAAATGAGGTCACTGCCTCTTGAAGCCACCTCCAAGATCACAACAGAGTATGTGAAGCTAGGGTGATGCAAGGTCCGGTACTTACTGCTAACAAAATTCTGGGAAGAAGAATGCATCCATACCATATGCTTCCAGACCTGAAGCCTGGGTTTATTGCTATTTTAACACAAGATAGCTATGTGTGGAAGGAATGTTCCCTCTACTTGGCCATCTTGGAAGTACATGTTGTTAATGTTGCTAGAATTCTTGCTTTTCTTCTGGGGAGGATGGTCCTCTCCCTTTCCACATCTCCATAACTTGCCCTATCTTTTTTATCTAGCCTTAAAGCCAGTCTAGTCTACATATCAAGTCCAAATCAATCTGGGTTACAGAATGAGACCTGATCATCATCATCATCATCATCATCATCATCATCTCCTGCTCCTTGTCCTCCTCCTCCTGCTCCTTGTCCTCCTCCTCCTGCTCCTTGTCCTCCTCCTCCTCCTCCTCCTTGTCCTCCTCCTCCTCCTGCTCCTTGTCCTCCTCCTCCTGCTCCTTGTCCTCCTCCTCCTCCTCCTCGTCCTCCTCCTCCTCCTGCTCCTTGTCCTCCTCCTCCTCCTGCTCCTTGTCCTCCTCCTCCTGCTCCTTGTCCTCCTCCTCCTCCTCCTCCTCCTGCTCCTCGTCCTCCTCCTCCTGCTCCTTGTCCTCCCCCTCCTCCCGCTCCTTGTCCTCCTCCTCCTGCTCCTTGTCCTCCTCCTCCTCCTACTCCTTGTCCTCCTCCTCCTCCTGCTCCTTGTCCTCCTCCTGCTCCTTGTCCTCCTCCTCCTCCTCCTCCTGCTACTTGTCCTCCTCCTCCTCCTCCTCCTCCTCCTCTTCCTCCTCCTCCTGCGGTTCTCCTTTTATAATTTTCTTTTGAGACAGGATCTCCCTTTAGTCCCAGCTGTCCTGGAGCTTGATATGTAGACCAGGCTGGTCTTGAACTCACAGAGATCCACCTGTCTCTGCCTCCCGAGTGCTGGGATTAAAGGCGTGTGCCACCATGGCCGGCGAGACCCTAATCTGAACCCCCAAGTTCCAAAAGGAAAAGGAAGGAAGGAAGAAGGGAGGGAGGGAGGGAGGGAGGGAGGGAAGGAGGGAGGGAGGGAGGGATAAAGAAATGGTTTGCTGGGGCTGGAGACATAACCTAGCAGTTAAGAGCACCAACTGCTCTTGCAGAGGACCCGGGTTCGATCCCCAACACCCACATGGCAGCTAAGAACAGTCTGTAACTCCAATTCTAGGAGAACTCCAGTTCCGAGACCCTCTTCTGACCTCCGTGGCATTGCACGACATGGGTGCACAAGCCTACATGCAGACAGTACACTCATACACATACAAAAATAAATTAAAAAAATAAAAAAAAGAAATGGTTTGCTATTCAGAGGTAAATGGAAGCTCAGATCAATTAATTATTCATTTGTTGTTGGTGTTATTTTTTTTCTCTGTGGTTTTATTTTTGAGACATGGTCTGGTGTATCCAAGCTAGCCTGAAACTGCTGATTGCCCTGCCTGTACCTCCTGAGTGCTGGCATTCCTACCACATCTGGCTCTATTGCTTCTTATTTTTGATTGTTTGTTTGGAGATTATATCTTAATATGTAGCCCAGGCCTCCCTGCAACTCACTATGTACATTGGTGTGGCCTGGAACATGTGGCGATCTTCCCGCCTCTACCTCACAAGAGCTGGGATTACTGTCATTTTTGATAAAAGGTTTCCCAGTTTAGCTCAGGGTGGCCTACAACTCACCATGTAGCCAAGGATGACATTGAACTGATCCTCCTGCTTCCATGCCCCCAAGTGTTGGTACTGTTAGAGAGCTAAGGACACTTGCTGAAGATTCTAGCTTCTCGGATCCAAGGACAAAGAATTAGACCAGGAACATGTAGTTAGACATGAAAATTGAGATAGTTTAAGAATGGGAGTAGGGGCTGAAGAGATATTTCAGGAGGCCCAGCCTTATTGGCTTGTTCTCGGGGTGAGTTCTTAGATTACTTGAAAGCAAACCACCACCACAAAAATACCCCCTTCAAAAGCCCCCAAACAACACAACAGAGCAATCATACTGATGGTTATATATTAAGGATGTGCCAAATAGGCCAGGTGTGATGGTGCATCCCTTTAATCCCAGCACTCAGGAGGCAGAGGCAGGGAGATGTCTGTGAGTTCTAGGCCAGCTAGGGCTACAGGGAGACCCTCTCTCAAAACAACAACAATAACAAATAATTAAATGAAACAAAGAAATTGAACTTATCTTTGGGTTATGGCCAGGGTAGCTGTGATTTGCCTATCTGGAACATCTTCAGCCCACACTCAAGGTTTAATGGGGAAGCCTGTAAAGTCTGAATCTTCATTTATCACCCTTAAAAATCTAGTCTAAGCAACTTTTGGATTGTGGGCTTGAATGATGTCTGTTGATCAGTTTTTCTGCTGTAATTTGTCACTAGTTGAAATAGCTTTTTTGCTAAAACCAGCATCCTAGACAATGGCAAAAAAAATATTAGGAATCTACTTAAAGGGGTTGCACATGCCAGGCCACTCAGGGCTAGAGATAGCTCAGCAGTTAAAAGCACTGGCTGCTCTTGCAGAGGACCCAGGTTTGGTGGCTAACAACCAGCTTGTAACTCTAGTTCCAGGAGGAATCTGATACCCTCCTGGCATTGAAAAGCATTGTATCATGAACAAATAAAAAAAAATAAAAATAAACAGCTATCTTTTAATTTCTTCCAGAGCTCTCCAAAACTCCATTAAAAAAGAAAATCTAGGAGTGTGCAGTGGTTAGATCAGGGACTTTTCAGGGCCACCTGAGGCACAGGTAGGAGCCAGGTGCTTCAGCCAGGGAGATTTTAGGATAGATCTACTCCTGGGTTGTTGGTTGATTGATTCGTTGGTTGGATAGCTAAATCTTTGTCTTCTAAGGCAGGCAGGGTGGAGTCACCTTGCTAGCTGGGATTAAAGGTGGGCCTGTTAAATCCTTGTCTGGTGTGGCTGTCAGGGTGGGGTTGCCCTTGTAGCTGGTATTAAAAGTGGACCTGTTGCCACTGTGAGACTTGAGTACTCAGTGCTTAGATCAGGGACTTGCCAGGACTACCTGAAGCACACAGCAGGCTAACTTAAAGGGCTTGAAGGCCCTGGGTTATGGAGTGGACTTTTTCTGCTTCAGAGAGGGACAGGACATAAATCCCTGTAGAGACTCAGTCTGCAAGAGAGTTGCCTTCAGAGAAAGGTCCTGGTAGGAGGCTGTGGGCACAGATGTGCTGTATGAAGAGAAGGTGACTCCTATTCTGTAAGAGGGATGAAATGGCAATGAGAAGGGGGGGGAGAGGGGATTTTTGTCTAATTGGACAAAGGATCTGGATAGCCAGGGCAGCAGATTGATCACATAGACACTGTCTGAGAAGAGATTAAGAGGCATCTTGGTTTCTTTGAGAGCTAAATAAAGAGCATAGATTTCTCTGTACTGTGAGGAATGGTCAGGGAGCAGGTGAAACAGGATCTGAGGGGCTTGATCCAGGTTGTCATAAATGATGGCTGCAGCCACTCGCTTCCCTCCATCTGTGAAAACAAATGGGGCCTGCCTTATAGGTGCATCTTGGAAAAGACGGGAAGGAAGCCAGTTTAGCAATGGGAAAGCAGAGACCCACCTGTCATTAGGGTAGTGATTTTCTGTCCTGGAAATCCCGTGAGGCTTATGGCTATATGAACATGATTTCACATCAGCCACTGGATATCCAGGAGGGAGAAATGTTGACACCTGTGACATCAGGTTCCTTCCCCAGTGTTTGCAGGGAATGCTACCTCCCATTTCTTATCATAGTGGCTAAAGAATCCACTTCAGTTGACAGTCGTAGAGTTCACCTTATGGGAATGTGCAGCCACTCTAGTACTCCTGTGGATTGGTAAAGAGCCCCTATGAGCATGGGGGTGGTGTTAAAAATAAGCAACTGTACAGGAAGGTAGGGTGTAAAACGTGCTAAAGCCATGCTCTGGAGAGCTCGGTTGATTTCAGCTAGAGCTTCAGAGGCTTCTGCTGTGAGCTTTTGCTTGGAAGCTGGGTTCCTATTGCTTCTCAGAAGATCAAAGGGAGGCTGTAGCATTGTTGTGGGGATTGAGAGCCATAGGTGGAGCCAGTTAAGATTTCCTAGGAAGGACTGAAGGGATGCTAGCGTGAGTTTGGGAGGAAGGTAGATTACAGGTTTGAGTGGCTTCACTGCTGTGAGAGAAATTTAAGTGCCTAGGAAACGAATTGGGGGAATAATTTGAACCTTAGCATGGGCTATTTTAAATCCAAAAGCTTATAAGGATGGTACAAGCCTGTCTTTTAAAGTTGCTGGGTCATGCCGGGTGTGGTGGCACACGCCTTTAATCCTAGCACTCTGGAGGGAGAGGCAGGCAGATCTTTGTGAGTTCAAGGCCAGCCCAGTCTACAGAGTTTTGCCGTTCCTAGGAAGATGGGGCTACAGGGAGACCCTGTCTCAAAAAAACCCAAAAAAAAAAATAAAAAAAAAAAAAGCTGCCGGGTCATTTGATAATTTGTCCCAAACTAAAACATCATCCATATAATGGAAGATTTGCAGACCTTGTTCCATGTCGGGCTTAAGAGCTGCCACTACCACCTTTTGGCAGATCGTTGGGCTGCTGGCCATGCCTTGTGGCAGGATGGTCCACTCGTAATGAGTTGCTGGACCTGAGTTGTTAATTGCAGAGACTGAGAAAGCAAACCTCTTGCAATCCTCACCGTGGAGGGGAATTGAAAAGAATCAGTCTTTGATATCTACAGCTAGCAGAGGGGTGTTAGCTGGGATAGCAGAGGAAAGGGGGAGAACCCATTGTGGAGACCCCCATATATGCATAGTTCTGTTAATGGCTCGCAGGTCTTGTAAGAGATGCCAACCTCCTGTTGCCTTTTTTATGACAAACACAGGGGTGTTCCAGGGATTGCGAGATGGATAGATGTGTCCCAGTGAAAACTGTTCCTTGACTAAGTCTTGGAGAGCTTGTAACTTCTCCCCTGGTAAAGGCCACTGCTCAATCCAGACTGGATCATCTGACTTCCAGTCCAGATGAGGGGGAGCATACACTGCAGTGACCCTCAGGATTGGGGTTGCTTCTTGCTGAGATGATGGAGCCATTTTCCCCCAGTTAAATGGTCTGTCTGGGCATGGTTGTTCTCATTTGGAGTGGCAATAACCACATACAAAGCCTCCAAAATATCTTGCCCTAGCAGATTGATATTAGTGGGTGCTATTAATGGGTGAATCTGACCCATGTTTCCATCAGGGTCCTCCCAGGTGTAAACATTTTTAGTGATGTAAGACTGTGAGGGCCCTCCTATTCCTAGAAGTTTAGGTCCTGGAAGCAAGGGCCAGTTTGGGGGGATTTCTTATTGTTTTATAATTGTTCTATCTTCCCCTGTATCTATCAAACATTTAAAAGGCCTCCCCCCAGTTTTAATTGTTAATGCAGGATGTGAGCCTTCTGAAATAGGCACTGTCCAGAGGGCACATACTGACTCTTCCCCTCCCCCACCCTTTTTTTCCCTGGGCTAGGGGCTGCCCACCTAGGAGTTTAAAGGTGGCATTTTTGCCATCTTTATCATAGTTCGAGTGGCAATTTTTCCTCCAATGAGGAGGAAAAGAATGGGGGCAGAGAACATTTGGGGAGCATTCAGAAGACCCTCTGGGAGAGACTGGTGCTTTCTGGCACTGTCTTTTCCAATGACCTCTGTCTCCACAGTTAAAACATTTCTCATTTGTTTTGACAGCAGCCGCAAAGGCTTGAGCTAGATAATTAGCTTTGTGGGAGGCTGTGCCCACGTCCTGAGTTGCCACTATCCATCTGTCATAATGGTCATCTTTTAAGCCCTGGCACACTTCCTTGCATTCTAAATTCATTCCTTCCAAAACAATATTTTTAAGGAGCATCTCTCTGGCTGCAGAGTTGGGGATCTTTCTCTCTAGGCTGCTTTTGGTTCTTAATATAAAGTCAGACAGGGGTTCCTCAGGTTTTTGCCTAGGAAATAATAAGGAGGAATTGGCCTGGATTCAGTGGGTGGCATAATTCAATCCCAGGCCTGTAGGGTGCAAAGGTGGACCTGGTCAACGTACCCTGGGGCCAGTCCAGCCTGCTGCATCTCTGTGCTAAAATCTCCTTCTCCAAATAGCTGTTCATAAACCCAGTCTATATTAGATATATTATATAGGTTGATATTGATTTCTCCAAACCTGCTGGAGGCATTCATCTCTGTACAGTGCTTCTCATTGTAAAAATAACAGAACTGGAAGTTAAAATCTACATATATCTCTGCAGTCCTGGGGAGTGTTAAGAGAAGCACAAAAGCTCTGGAGAATGGACTTTGTCCATGGTGCCTGGACACCATCTTCTTTGACTGCTTGCCTGAGTTCTTTCAACTCACTTGCCTAGTACAAGTACCAGTTTAGAGGACGACCCCGAATTGGAGCTACGTTAATGGGGAATGCCTGTAATTATAGATCTGGGTTGTCCGAGTCTGGCACAGTTTTTCTGTAGGAGAGAGGGAAGAAAGTGAAGGTGCTCCTCTCCCATTGAGAGGGAGTGGCTGATAATTAGGGGAAAGGTTAAGGCTAGCCACTTGGATGTTTTGATTATCCTGTTCTATTTTTATGAGGTTTGGAGCTTGGGGGCTTTCAGAGGGAATTTTATTGTGGCTCTCGAGGGGAGTTTTAGCAGGTTCTTGGGAAGAGAGAGTCTGCGATTTAATTTTGTTGTTTTCCTTTCCTGGCGTGGTTTGGTGAGAAGGCCCTAAGCATTGTCTCACTGCAGCCAATAGTGGCAAGAACGTGAGAGATGCCACAGGGAGCATTTTCTCCCTGTCTAGCATTCTGTGACACAGGCATCCAGGATTCTAAATTCCATAAGTCTAAAGAGGACATACATGGGGCAATATTAAGAGTCTCACACCAAAAGGAGGCAGGTTCCCATATGGAAATTTTAACTCCTTGACTCTGGAGGAGCGTTTTTATTTTCTTAGCTTGTGGGTCTTTTTGGTGTGTCTGTTTGTTACCCATGATAAAGAGAGATAGGAAATGCTAGTGGTTAGGGAAAGAAACAGTTGAAAAGACTAATCTCATGGGAAGAGAGAATTCCACGGAGATGTGCCAGGCTGGCCATGACTACCCTGATTAGGGGGGTATCTCCCTGTCTCTATGGTAAAACCCTCTGAGATTTCCCTCCAGTTGGGGAAATCAAGGGCTAAGAAAGAGCCTGAGGAATACCTTGTTTCCTTTTACCCTTAGTGGAAAGTTGAGCCTCACGTTGTTGTCAGCACCAGTTGTCATTGTTCAATGTCTTTGAGTCACACTTGATGGCATTCCACATGCTGTTCATCCCTTCTTGGCTCAGCTCCAGGACTTTTCTCTTGCCTGCAGACCAACAGTCTCTAGTCTTAGCTCTTGCAAGAAGAGGGGAGGGAAAACTGCAGGAGATCACCTGTGGAAAATGAACAGACTTGGGCTGGAGAGATGGCCTAGTGGTTAAGAATGCCGACCACTCTTACAAAGGACCCGGGTTCGATCCCCAGCAACCACATGGTGGCTAAGAACCGTCTGAAACTCCAATTCAAGGAGAACTCCAGTTCCAGAGGAATCCAACACTCTCTTCTGACCTCCAAGGCATTGCACGACACGGGTGCACAAACTCGCATGCAGACAGTACATTCAAAAAAAAAAAAAGAAAAAAAAGAAAATGAAAAGACTCACACACAGAGAGTTGGGAAGATAGTAATTTTCTGACAGTGAGATATATATTGAACATATATATTGAAGGCTACTGTGCTCTGAGCAAGGTAGTGGGGGGCAGGTAGAAGGAGCAGTGAGCCACCTTGGCTCTAATTGGGGGGCTGCAGAGCTCCTGTTTGTGCAACAGGTAACTAGAGGTGCAACATTTTGCTCAATGCCTCAAGGGAAGGGGCCATCCTGTTCTTGAACTTTGCAGAGATAGGGCGAAGCAAGAATCATTGTAATGTCCCAAACCTTCCTGTTACAGATAACTCACAGAGGCAACTGGATGCCCACAGAGATATCAGATAACGAGAGATCTTCCCAGACAGGTCTTGCTTCAAACCACACACAAAGTTTCATTCCCATAAGAGAATAGTATTGATCAGATCTTCAACATAATAATAGATGAAAATTTCCCCAAACTAAACAAAGACAAACCCATACAAATACAAGAAGCACATAGAACTCCAAACAGACAAGATCAGCAAAGAAACTCCCCATGCCATATCATAGTTAAAATGTTAGACACCCAAAACAAAGACAAAATTCTGAAAGCCACAAGAGAAAAACACCAGTCACATAGAAGGGGAAACCCATCAGAATTACAACTGATGTCTCGGTGCAAACCATGAAAGCAAGAAGAGCAAAGCATTCCCAGTGTAAAAGGACTATGGATGCCAACCCAGGTTACTATACCCAGCAAAAATGTCAATTATAGTTGAAGGAGAGAGAAAACTCTTCCATCACATAAACAAGATGATAGAATACATGTCCGGAAAACCAAGCCTTCAGAAAATACTTGAAGCAATTCAAAGAAAGAAGAGAGGAGCAACCATCCCCAAGCACCTAGAAAGAGAAAATAATACAAACATAACTGTGGGGCTGGAGAGATGGCCTAGTGGTTAAGAGCACCGACTTCTCTTGCAGAGGATCCGGGTCTGATCCCCAGCACCCACATGGCGGCTGAGAACCATCTGTAACTCGAATTCCAGGAGAACTCCAGTTCCAGGGGAATCCAATGCCCTCTTCTGACCTCCGTGGCATTGCATGACACGGGTGCACAAACCTACATGCAGACAGTACATTCATACACATAAAATAAATAAAATAAAATAAAATAAATGTTAAAAAAATAAGCTGGGCGTGGTGGTGCACGCCTTTAATCCTAGCACTGGGAGGCAGAGACAGGTGGATCTTTGTGAGTTCAAGGCCAGCCTGGTCTACAAGGTGAGTTCCAGGACAGCTGGGGCTACAGGGAGACCCTGTCTCGAAAAGACCAAAAAATAAATAAATAAATAAATAAAAATAAAAAATAAAAACATAGCTGCAGAAGTAGAAACTGAGCCTAAAAATGTGAATGGATAATAAGGTGAAAGGAAGCAACATGCATCTTTCAATTATAACCTTAAATATGAATGGAATAAACTCCTCAATCAAAAGACATAGACTGGGAGATTGGATTAGGAAACAAAACCCATCTATATGCTGTCTACAAGAAACCCATCTCAATCTCAAGGATAGGGACCAACTTAAGGTGAAGGGATGGGAAAAAAATATTCCAAGCAATCGGTACGATAAAGAAAGCAGTTGTTACTATTTTAATATCATACAAAATAGACTTCAATGTAAAAGAAATCAAAAGAGACAAAGAGGGCCATTACATTTTTGTCAAAGGAACAATTGACCATGAAGTCTTCACAATCATGAATATATATGCACCAAACTCTGGTGCACCAAACTTTATAAAGACAATTCTTCAGGACCTCCAAGGCACAGATTAACCCCAGCACACTAATAGTAGGGGACTTCAGTACCCCAGTAAGTCCTTTGGACAGGTCAACAGGGCAAAAAATAAACAGAGAGACATCTGAACTAAATGACACAATACACCAAATGGACCTCACAGACATATACCGAATATTCTACCCAAACACCAGAGAATACACTTTCTACTCAGCACCCCATAGAACATTCTCTAAAATAGACCACATACTAGGACCCAGAAAAAACTCAACAAATATAAAAAGATTGAAATAATTTCACGCATTCTATCAGACCACAGTGCAATAAAGCTCAATATCAACACTAGGATAAGCCCTAAAACCTAGGAAAACACATGGAGACTAAACAACTCTCCTGAATAATGAATGTGTCAAGGAAGAAATAAAGAAAGTAATAAAAGCATTCCTGGAACTGAATGACAATGATAATACAACACAACAAAAGCAATGGGACACTTTAAAAGCAGTCCCAAGAGGGAAGTTTATAGCCCTGAGTGCCTACATCAAAAAACCAGAAAGAGCATAAGTGAATGATCTAACATGGCAGCTAACAACACTTGAGAGACAAAAACAAATTAACCCTAAATACAGCAGACAAGAAGTAACAAAAATCACAACAGAAATCAATGAAATAGAAACAAAGAAAACCATACAGAAAATCAATGAATCCAAAAGTTGGTTCTTTGAGAGAATAAACAAGATAGAGAGACCTCGAGCCCAGTTAACCAAAAGAAAGAAGGAACAATTCCAAGTCAATAGAATCTGTGCTGAAAGGGGAAATATCACAACAGACAATGAAAAGATCCAGACAATCATATGGGAATACTTCAAAAAACTATACTCTACTAAGTTGGAAAACCTAGAAGAAATGGATGAATATCTGAAATCCTGGGAATCACCAAAGCTCAATCAAGAAGAGATTGACATCTTTTTTTTTTTATGGGTAGAAATCCTTTTTTTTTTTTTTAATTTTTTAAATTTATTTCTGTATGTGTATGAATGTACTGTCTGCATGCAGGTTTGTGCATTCGTGTCATGCAATGCCACAGAGGTCAGAAGAGGGTGTCAGATTTCCCTGGAACTGGAGTTCTCCTGGAATTGGAGTTTCAGACAGTTCTCAGCCGCCGTATGGGTGCTGGGGATCGAACCCGGGTCTTCTGTAAGAGCAGTCGGCACTCATAACTGCTAGGCCATCTCTCCAGCCTGAGACTGACAGCTTAAACAGACCCATAATATATGAAGAAATTGAAGATGTAACAAGAAACCTCCCAACTAAAAAAAGCCCAGGCCCACGGCAGAATTTTATAAAACATTTCAAAAAGACTTACAATCATTATCACTGAAATTGTTTAGACGGATACAAACAGAAGGAATTTTCCCAAACTCCTTCTATGAAGCCAGCATCACTCTACTACCAAAACTAGGCAAAGATACAACTAAAAAGGAGAAATACAGACCCATCTCATTAATGAATACAGATGCAAAAATTCTAAACAAGATACTTGCAAATCTCATACAGACCCACATCATGAAGTTCATCCGTCATGACCACATTGGATTCATACCAGAAATGCAGGGATGGTTCAACATATGAAAATTAATATCTTCAAACATATAAATTTGCTGAAAGCCAAAAACCACATGATCATCTCAATTGATGTGGAAAAAGCCTTTGACAAAATCCAGATCCAGCATCCCTTCATGCTTAAAGTCCTAGAAAGAATTGGATTGGAGGTATCATTCCTCAATGTAATCAAGGCCATATACAGGAAACCCACAGCCAATATCATCCTAAATGGAGAAATGACAGAAACATTCCCTTTAAAGGTAGGAACTCAGCAAGGCTGCCCCCTCCCCCCACTCCTTTTCAATACAGTGCTTGAAATACTTGCTAGGGCAATAAGGCAAGAAAAGGAAATTAAAATAGTAGTAATTGGAAAAGAGAAAGTCAAGCTAACCATTTTTGCTGATGATATGATTGTTTACTTAAGGGATGCTAAAAACTGTACCAGAAAACTCCTAGAAACCATTAAGAGCTTAAGTAAAGTGGCAGGATACAAAATTAACCCAGAAAAATCAGTAGCCTTTCTTTATACCAACAACAAGCAGCTGAAGAAGGAATTCAAGGAGACCTTCCCACTCACAATAGCCTCAAAAACAATAAAATACCTAGGAACAAACCTAACCAAAGACACCAAAGATCTCTATAACAAATATTTTAAACCCCTGAAGAAGGAAATTGAAGAAGACATCAGAAGATGGAAAAACCTCCCATGCTTATGGATTGGGAAAATTAATATACTGAAAATGTCCATTCTACCCAAACTCTTGTACAGATTTAATGCAATCCCAATTAAAATCCCCAAGAGTTTCTTCACAGGCTTGGAAAAAAAGTCCTTAATGACCCTGAATAGCCAATGCAACCCTGAGTGAAAAGACCAATACAGGGGGGATCTCTATACCAGACTTCAAACTATACTACAGGACTATAGTCATAAAAACAGCTTGGAACTGGCACAAAAACAGACCTATTGACCAATGGAAGAAAACTGAAAATCCAAACTTGAGCACATACCATTTCAGCTGGGTGCTTCAGCAAGGCAGATTGTTGTTTGATTTAATCTAGTTAATCTAGTTGTCTTTGGGTTAATTGGCTTTTGCAGATGTGGGGGCAGAGTTATCCTCCCAGCTGGAATAAAAGTTGGATTTGTGTGAGTCTTGAGATCAGAGATCTCCCAAGACAACCTGAAGGGCAGGTAAAGAGCATCCCCCCCCCTCCCCGCCAAGAAGAGGCATTTGGGACTCACATTAGAATACAGGCATGGAGAAGCCCATATGCCAGGAACACGAAGAAGAGACAATATGCGAAAGGTGCTGGATAATCCCACACCATGCTCTACAAAACCTGTGGAAGAATCCTACAGTGGGATTCCCCGTGGGGATGGCCCAGGACACAGATATCAGAAGCACAATCGTGAACATACTTAAAGAACTGCAAGATTATAAAGAGCAAATCAAAGAATTAAGAAAAGAGAATGAGAACTCAAGAAGGAAGTGGAAACACAGAAAAGATCCCATGTTGAAAAAGATAAGGAAACCAACCAGCAAAGCAAAAAAGCTATAGGAAGGGATTGAGACGCTCCAAAAGGAAGTGGAAATACTAAAGAATTCAGAAGTGGAAATGAAAAAGGAAATCAAACACTAATGCAATGAAGAGGAAAGACATGGAAAAAGCCTCAGAAGCAGAATGGAGGAAGCAGAACAAAAAATATCAGACCTGGAAGATAAGACGGAACAACTAAAAACCTCAAATAAAGATTATGAAAAATTTAAAAATAGAAAAAAGTGGAACAACCAGGAACTGTGGGACACTATGAAAAGATCAAACCTCCACATCATAGGAATAGAGGAAGGAGAAGAATCCCAAGAGAATGGTATTGATCAGATCTTCAACAGAATAATAGATGAAAACTTCCCCAAACTAAAAAAAGACAAACCAATACAAATACAAGAAGCACATAGAACTCCAAACAGAC
>VZQC01006659.1:237725-272780 GCA_009823505.1 Rhizomys pruinosus
TCAAATCATAGAAAATGTTTGTTTAATACCCCTTAGTGTTAACAATTTTTTATTGGGTTTATAGTATGCATATTATTCAGTTTAATGCTAGATTAGTAGTAATTGTTATTGATAGTAATACTTGTTATTGAATATAATTATTAATAATAATTGATAAAATTCAGTCTAATGGTAAATTGTTCATTGTTGTTGGCTATTATTATTGACAATTATTCATAATTATTAATGATTGCTGTGACTAATAATGGTTAATAATTATTAATAATTAATAATTGTTGTGATTGTTGTGATTGTGGATAATTATTATTATTATTTCAAAGTCCTTAATAATAAGACAAGATGGATAATTCTAAGACTATAAACAACTTTGGCCTGTTTACTTTTGGAAATCCTCAATCTTTAGATTTGTAAATAATATAGGGACAGTTAGGCTTAGCAGAGGGACAGATTAAGAGTAATTAACTAGAAGGGACAGGATAGGGAAAGAAGAGTAAACTTTAGGTATAGTATAGTTCATTGAAGGCAAGTGGTTGCAAATGGTCCTAAGAGGTAGCATATGGATCTCAACTGTTTTATGAGTTTCTAGGACATTTATTCTAATTATGTAAAAATAACCCTATAACAAATTATAAAAATTTCATGTTTTTCATTGGACAACAAGCAATATGGCATTCTTCTCTTACAGTTCAACTTAACAAATCTTTATGTATGTATGTATGAATGTATGTATGTATGTGTGTATGTATGTTCATGCACACGTGTGTATGGATGTACTTGGGTTCTAAGTATATTTCAATGTTAACATCCATGATGCCAGTAAAAACATTGCCTCTGAGTTGGAACGCGGTCCTTCCTTCTCAAGATGCAAATTTATATTAAACAGCCAAAACATAATTCAATTTCAACAAAGGTTATGGGTTATCTATTAAAAAATTTAAAATAATGGATCTACACTCCCACCTACTGGTTACACTCTTTTAACATCTAAAACAAAGATGCAACCAGGTTTTCATTGTATTAAAGTGTTAATAAGTTTTTGGGTATTTGGGACTAAA
Source organism: Rhizomys pruinosus (assembly GCA_009823505.1). Taxonomy (NCBI): domain Eukaryota; kingdom Metazoa; phylum Chordata; class Mammalia; order Rodentia; family Spalacidae; genus Rhizomys; species Rhizomys pruinosus. The sequence continues at coordinate 238,781 of VZQC01006659.1, forward strand.
AAAATAAAAGGTATAAAAATTTAAAAATTTTAAAAATAAAAAAATTGAATTCCAACTAACATCATTGCAGAATTTAGGGCTGCTGTTTTTAAATTTTTTGCGTGCATACAGGCTAAGCCTGCATTTTGTTCAGATGACCAGTGGGTAGCTGGTGTTGTGGCCTGCATTTCATTTGGGTGACCAGTTGGTTTGGAAAAAGGCTCCCTTTGCAGACCACCAACCTGGGAAGCTGGTCTGAAATTCCTGTCCTGGACTTGGGCAGGTGGAAAGTTATGGCCAAAAGTGGGAAATGTGTCTCATTGTCCCAGGCTAAAGACACGAGTAGTAAGTTACCTCTCCGCTCAGGTCACAGGAGTGACCAACTGACCTCTACACAATGAGGCCAGTTCCCCACAATGTCCACAAAGTGGGCACTGTGTATCCCCTCCCCTTAGCAGGACTGCGTTGCACCTGTTTGTGGCAAAGGAAGCTTCCTAAAAGCTCCCACAAAAACAAAAACAAAAAACAAAAAATAAATCAAGATGGTTATGATGTTAACAACATCTTATGGGGCATATCTAGCCAGTCTTTAATTAACTGATGGGCATAAGAACTGTAAAAGAAAATTTTATTAAGAGGTAGATATTGAAAAATCTCTAAAGCAGGTTTTCATGCCAGGCCTGGAGAAGGCCAAGAGCTTGGAGGAAGATAGTTATTAAAATCTGCTTTGTAAAGTTTGCAGTTTAAAATGGTAATACATTTGAACTAATTGGGAATCTAAAATGTTAATTATTTATTTGTAATCTGTATTGAATTTCCAACAAAAACTTTGGGGTTCAGGTACACAAATGGTCTCTATATTACTCTGGTTTATAAAGTATCACCTTGTAACATTTTCTCTCACTTGTTGGATAATTTAAAGAAATTAAGTTTAAGTTCACTTCGCTAATAAGTAGCATACAGTCAATGAAAAACAATTTGGGTGAATTTGATGAAAACTTACAACTTGGTTCCTGTTTATGGGTATGTGTAATACAACTTAGGCATCTATAGGTCAAAACATAAAAATTAAAAAAACAAAAAGAGGAAGGTGGTATAATATTCCTTCTGTTCCAAACCTTTTGACAAATTTTTAATTTTAAGGTCTTGAAACTAACAATGGGAGGAGATTTGTATGTTCCCACAGGTAAAAACACCAATCTAAATGCCTGAAAATGTACAACATTTGGCTGTGCAGGATGGACTGGGAAATGCCAGCAGAGAGGCTGACCCATCTGAACATTAAAGAAAAAGGAACCTCAGATTGCCTGAGTCACAGACACTGAGCATCTCTCTGAATCCTATTTGGGATAACTGTAATGTGGTCTAATGCAGTTTACCTTCCAGATGCTGAGAAACCTTCCTACCTCTCCCTTTTATAGGAAAAAGAAAAACATGATGGTAATGAAGTCATTTCCTAACTGTAAATTACAGCCAACTGTTATAGTGGTAATTTTTTATAAAACAGGTATATCTACCTTCTTTAATTGACTGATAGACATAGGAATTGTGAAAGGATAATTCTCTATTTAGAGCCAAATATAATAGTAAAGTCTTTATAAGACTTTATGTGTAACTAAGCAAAATATATTAATACAGGAGAGCTCTGATATCAGCAATGGATAATTCTGCCAAGGATATGTTGGCTAGAGGATCCATGCACCCCAAATTATAAAGGCCTTTTGCCTATAAAAATGGGATGTCTGCAAGGAGAAAGGCAGTAAGTCCCTATTGTCGAAGACCTGGTGTAAGCATGAAAAAATGTTTTGAGACATCACTTGCTAATGTACAGTTGGCCTCTGAAATGCCAGACAGCGTTACCAAAGGACACTAAAGCAATAAAGCAAATTGTTGGTTTCCTTGAGTCAAGCAAGACTCCTCTGTCAGTATCAGCTATACCTCAACTGCCTGGAGATACTGTGCAACAATGACAGCCATGTGTCTATATCTCAAATCTAATTGGCTATTAGCTCTCTCCTTGAAGGAATAATTCATGGCTGATGCCACAAGCTTATGTCCTCTAGTGGTTAGGAGATGTTATTAGCCACAGTAAGAACTTGTCATCTTTTATAGAGAAATCACAGTTTGTGGATTTGCATACCATCCAAGCATCTGTGTCTATGCTCACAGCTTAGCTTGCCATAGTAGTTAGTACTTTTTAAATGCCTGTTTAAATGCCTGTGCATCTAATTGCTTGTACTTTGTTAGTAGGATTAAAAAGATACCCTGGATAAGCTGTCAATCCATTAAGGGAAACAACCTGCACAGACTAGAGTCCAAAATTACATCTCCAGAGAAAATAAACTGTTTTGCTTCTCACCCACTTGTGACTCTTTCCCAAAGCCTATGGAACAACTTACGGAAGAGGAAGTGTGGTAGAATGTAAGGGCTGTGGAGAGATTGGGGTGAATCATGAGACTACAGCAATATATTTGATCTTATTTGATCAACATGCTTGTGCATACAAACTTCTCCAATTGGATTATGGGAACCTTGGGTTGTTTCAAAATTTGGACATAGATACTTGCTAATTGGTTTTACATGAATATTACATTCATTGCTTATGCTTGACAATCAGCTTACTTCATGCTTGGGATTTTTGGATATTAATTGGCCTTAGTGTGAAAATAAAGTTTCAGGTCTGACCTGCCCCCCACTGCTTAGCACTCAAAACAGACTTGAGCAGCTGGCTTTTCAAAACTCGGGTTCCTTTGGGTTGTTAGCCTCACCCATGGGCTCCCCTGCCTCTCAGAAAAATTAAAAAAATAAAATTAAAAGGGCTAGATGTAGAAAACTTAGTTAAGGTGGGTTGGATTCTAAGCTAATGGTACCACCCTGGCCACACCCATGGGGTGGAGTATAGTGATGAAAAGATTTAGCATTCCTGAGGATTGAGTCATGATGGATATTTAAGCAGACATGTTGGAATAAAATCTCTCTCTGCATTTGAACTTCAACCTGCCTACACGTGGTGTACTATCCTGCATGGGCTTTCCACATGGGTTGTCCTAGGATGAAGTGGGCCCCGCCACAAATCTTGGCAGTGACACCACATAAGACTGTGAGGGCCCTCCTATTCCTAGAAGTTTAAGTCCTGGGAGCAAGGGCCAGTCAGGGGGTATTTCTTGCTGTTTTATAATGGTTCTATCTGCCCCTGTATCTATCAAACATTTAAAAGACCTCCCCCCAATTTTAATCATCAGTGCAGGATGTGAGCCTTCTGAAATAGGTGCTGCCCAGAGGCCGGGCACTGACTCTTTTTCCCCTTTCTTCCCTGGGCTAGAGGCTGCCCGTCTAGGAGTTTAAAGGTGGCAACTTTTTCCCATCTTTATCATAGTTTGAGCAGTAATCTTTCCTCCAATGATATTCTTTTTTACACTGGGGGCAAAGAACTAGTGGGGGGCATTCAGGAGGCCCTCTGTGAGAGACTGGTGCTATCTGGCATTGTATTTTACAATGACCTCTGTTTCCACATTTAAAACATTTTTAGTTTGTGGTGACAGCAGCCGAAAGGCTTGAGCTAGGTAATTAGCTTTGTGGGAGGCTGTGCCCACGTCCTGAGTTGCCACTATCCATCTGTCATAATGGTCATCTTTTAAGCCCTGGCACACTTGTCTGCACTCCAAATTCATTCCCTCCCAAACAAAATTTTTGAGGAGGATCTCTCAGGCTGTAAAATTGGGGATCTTCCTCTCTAGGCTGCTTTTAGTTCTTAAGATAAAGTCAGATAGGGGTCCCTCAGATTTTTGCCTAGGAAATAATAATGAGGAACTGGCCTGGGAGTCAGTGGGTGGTGTAATTCTATCTCAGGCCTGTAAGGCACAAAGGCAGACCTGGTCAAAGTACTCTGGGGCCAGTCTGGCCTGTTACGTTCCTGTGCTAAAATCTCCTTCTCCACAGAGCTGCTCATAAACCCAGTCTATCTTAGGTTGCCCTTGATTTCCCCGAACCTGTTGGAGACATTCATCTCTGTATAGTGCTTCCCATTGTAAAAATAGCAGACCTGGGAGTGCAGATCTACAGATATCTCTCCAGTCCTGTGGAGTGTTAAGAGAAGTGCAAAAGATCTGGAGAATGGACCTTGTCCACAGTGCCTGGATGCCATCTATGACTGCTTGCCTGAGTTCTTTCATCTCACTTGCCTGGTACGGGTAGCAGTTTAGAGGGTGACCCCGAGTTGGAGCTAAATTAACAGGGTACGCCTGTAATTGAAGATCTGGGTTGTCCCGAATCTGGCACAGTTTTTCTGTAGCAAAGAGAGAAGAGGTTGAGAGTGAAGGTGTTTCTGGCCCTTTGACAGGGAATGGCTGATAATTAGGGGAAAGGTTAAGGTAGCAGCTTGGATGTTTTAATTATCCTGTTGTATTTTTACTGGGTCTGAAGCTTGGGGGCCTTCAGAGGGAATTTTATTGGGGTTCTCAAGGGGAATTTATCAGGTTCTTGAGAGGACGGAGTCTGTGATTTAATTTTGTTGTTTTCCTTTCCTGGCTTGGTTTGGCGAGAAGGCCCTAAGCATTGTCTCACCAAAGCTAATAGTGGCAAGATCATGAGAGATGCCAGAGCATTTTCTCACTGTCTAGCGTTCTGTGCCACACGCATCCAGAATTCTGAACTCCATAAGTCTGCAGAGGACATCCACCGGGCAATATTAAGAGTCTCACTCCAAAAGGAGGCAGCTTCCTGCGTGGAAATTTTAACTCCTTGACTCTTGAAGAGCGTTTTTATTTTCTTAGCCTGTGGATCTTTTTGGCGTGTCTGTTTGGTACCCATGATAAAAAGAGATAAGAAATGCTAGTGGATATGGAAAGAGACAGTTCAAAGGAGTGGTTAGGGAAAGAGACAGTTTAAAAGACTAATCTCATGGGAAGAGAGAATTACACGGAGATGTGCCACAGCTGGCCGTATAGAGGACAGAAACTTGAAGCAGATTGAAAGATTAGTCTTTCGTGGAAAAAAAGTTAAATTCCATGGAGATATGCCATAGCTGGTCATGACTACCCTGGTTGGGGGGGTATCTCCTTGTCCCTACGGTAAAACCCTCTGAGATTTCCCTCATGTGGGGGAAATCAGGGGCTAAGAGAGACAGCCCAATAAATACCTATTTTCCTTCTTCCTTTGGTGGAAAATCGAGCCTCATGTTCTGGGTGCCAGTTTTCAGGTCAGTGTCTTTGAGTCATGGGTGACTGCCTTCCACACGCTGCCCTTCCCTTCTTGGCTCAGCTCCAGGACTTGCCTCCTGCCTGCAGGCTGGCAGTTTCTGAGCCTGCTCTCACAAGAAGGGGGGGAGGGAAAACCACCAGAGATCACCCGTAGAATGAACTGACACACACGTGGAGAGCCGGGGAGGATAGGAACTCTGTTTATTTTCTGTCAGTGAGGTCTATATATTCAAGACTACTGTGCTTTGGGCAAGGAAGTGGGGAGCAGGTGGAAGGGAGGGGTGAGCCAACTTGGTTCTAATGGGTGGGCTGCAGAGCTCTGGTTTGTGCAACATGTAACTATAGGTGTGACATTCTGCTCAATGCCTTAAGGGAAGGGGCCTGGAACTTTGCAGAGATAGGGCAAAGCAAGAATCATTGTAGTATCCCGAATATTCTGGCTAGAGATAACTCTGGAAGCCCACAGAGATATCAGATAACTAGAGATCTCCTGGGACAGGTCTTACAATTTCTCAATTCAAGCCGCACACAAAGTTCCATTCCCACACATTAAGACTAGCTATGATCAAGAAAACAAAGGATACCAAATGCTGGAGAGGTTATCGGGAAAGGGGAATACTCATACACTGCTGGTGGGAATGGAAACTCGTGCAACCCCTATAGAAAACAGTGTAAAGAACTCTTAAGAAACTGAAAATGAGCCTACCACCTGACCCAGTCATACCACTCCTGGGTATATACCCACAAGATTCATCCTATTGCAAAAATACATACACGTCTATGTTTATTACACCTCTCTTCAGTGGAGAGAAGCTGGAAACAACCCAGGTCTCCCTCAACCTAAGAGTGGATGGACAAGGTATGGTACATCTACAGAAAGGAATTCTATGCAGCAGTAAAGTAGGATGACATCATGAAATTTGCAGGTAAATGGATGGAAGTAGAAGCCATTATGCTAAGTGAAGTAACACAGTATCAGAAAAACAAAGGATGTACGGTGTCCCTCATTTATGGATACTAGCACCAATTCTCTCTTTAGAAGGCAAGCTGAACAATTCCTGTTTATTTCTTTGGGTTCTTTTTAGTAAATATAATACTTGATGTTACTCATCAACTTGCTATGTAATGTAGAAAAGTAAAGTAACATCGTTTCTTTACCCGCATACAATCCTACTATCAAAATGTAAAACCCTAAACATGTTGTGGAATTAACCTAGAGTTTATTTTCAGAGGTCATAATTTTGGTATATGTGTGGCATCCATATAGGCATATTTTGGAATGATATAAATCAGAAGGAACAACAACAACAAGAAAAAAAGACTGGGTCAAAGAATTGACTGAAACAGTAAACTTATGCCCAAAACAGTAAGTAAACTTCAGCATCAAAAAATTTTAAAAAGACCGAGAAAAAGATGAAACACTTGTATTGCAGAATGCATGAGCTCTGGAAGGGTGGAGGCAGGGAAGGGGAATTGGATCTAAACTTGATTAAGAAATGTATGAAATACACAAAGCTTCAATAAAAAATGGAGGAAAAAAGAAATGTTGGTTTAGCTATTAATGGTGATTATGCAAATGTACAGGGAAAAAGAGCAACTGGGGAAGAAAGAAATGCAGAATGTATAATTTGGAATATAAAAGAGCATTAAGAAGGTGAAAAATATGGGAGCCAAGGAAAAGGACAGGCTCTTTCTCTCTCTCTTTAAAGAGATTAAAGCCTTTAAAGAAAAACCTAGAGATTTTTCTCCTCAACAATAAAAAGAGTGCCTCAAGGGCACAAATCCCACCCAGTTTAGACTCCAACTTGTGAAAAGAAAAAGTAAGAGAAAGCATGTCACTGGAGGTGGGCTTTCAGCATTCTTAAGCATTTCCTGATTTCCAGTAGCTCTATCTCTTGTGCCTACTTGAAGATGTTATTGGTCAGCTTTATGCTCTGCCTAAGTCTTCTGCCATGCTTCCCTGCCATGGTGGACTCTAATCACACTGGAATCATAAGCTAAATAAACTCTTACTTGTATAAGTTAATTTTGTCAGTGTTTTTATCACAACAACAGAGAAGTAAGGGAGACCAGACAAGGAGCACTTACCATCCTTACATTTATTTGTAGAGTTGAGACATAAGCAGGAGGTACTTCTGTTGCAGGTTGGTGAGTACAGATTGAGTTCTCAACCCTCAGTGTTGTCAGCAGTCTAGGTTCCCAGGCACTGCAAAGTCACCCCAATATCAACAACTCTGTGCACAAAGACAGAAAAGTGCAATGGCTTTCCAATGCATGTACCAAGGCTGCCTGTGAGACAACTGGGTCCCTAAATTGTCCCCTACTGATTCTTACAATAGTACAGCACAGTGAGAGAACACATGGATTCCACTCAGTGTCCCTGGGGGAACCAACAAATTGTATTTGAGAGACCTGGGTGAGGCAGACACACACAGGGCTCCAGAAATGAAGGAGAGAATCTAAGTGAACCCACATGAGTGAATCCAGTCCTAGCAAGACTGCTAACAGTACTGTTTGACATTCTGAGGGCACCGATGGGAATCAGGCACCATTTGGCCAAAATATGTCTCAATGGGCCCTTAATGGACAGGATCCACTGCTGGTGGTAACCTGTCCATGGTTTTGTATTTACTGCACATGTGTCCACCATGAGATGAGGTGCCCAGACTAGAGGCCAGTCCACTTGTTCAGTCAGTGTCCATGCCTCCTTTCATGGTGCAGAATCAGGCTTGCCCAGAGCAGGATGACATAGACACTGCGATATCTTCCAGCCTGTTGGCCTGCAGGCACTGCCAGTGAAGCAGATCTACATGGGATGCCCTCCACCCTGCCTGGCATGATGCTTTGCTAAGGGTGTGAAAATGTTGTTGCTTCACATGGAAAGGCAAGGTGATTGCAGGGGAGTAGAAGCCAAGAACCTGGGAACAGTGCAGTGGTTTCAATAGGACACAGACTACAAACCATAGTATAGGACATTATTTATCACCATAAGATTAGGTTTTATTTTGTCAAAACAGAAGTTGGAGCATATTCAGAAACAATGTTGATTATTTCTTAGTTTTTAGAGGCCCCTGAGTTCATAGATAATTTTTGTTCTTATACAGCCCACAGATTATCAGTATTCTTCCTTCTCCTCCTCTATTTCCTCATCTCCTTTCCACATCTTCCTTTTCCTTGCCCTCCCTCTTCTCTTTATCCTCACAGGACTCCTATAGATATATGACAAATAGACCTGTCTAGAATAGAACAGCTAGTGTTGTACATAGATGCTCCACGTCCATATGTGAGGTACCCTGAGGGTGAGGGGCACATCCCCAGCCCCTTCCATTTCACTAGTAGCTGAAGGAAAAACCATGACATTATTATTAGATGTGCCCTCCCCACATGAACCACTTGCCTCCTGAGGTGGAAAGTTGGCCAGGCCACTTACAAGGCTATGGATCTTTTTACCTGTGCTACAAAGCTGAAAGCGAAGGTGGCCTGTGGGTCTCTGATGCTTGGGCACCTTCTGCAGGGACTTCATGTCCTCTTTCTCAGCCTTATATAATCCTGGTAGGCAAAAGCTTCATTTACTTATAACAGGGCCCTTGTCAGTAATGCTGGTGTGTGGAGTTTCAGCACAGCTCTTCTGAGCTGGATTTCTCATTTCACCTTTTTGGGGTTACAGTTGAGCAGCTCTGGCTTGTCTCTGTGAAAGATGATGTTGTCCTAGACCTAAACCAAAGTGAAACAGTTTAGTCGTTTTGAAATACAACAGACATTGACCAACCCTATTACAGTGGGCTTTTTAAAATGGGGAAAAAGAAACAAATTGCTGTTGAGTTCATAATTCCAGCAGCATGACTCCTCTAAAGACAAAGAATTCCAGGCTGGAGACATGGCTCAGCAGTAAAGAGCACTGATGGTTCTTGAAGAGAACCCAGGTTTAGTGCCTTGCATCCACATGGTGCTAACAACAGTTTGTAACTCCAGTTTCAGGGTATCAAACACCCCTTTTCTGGCATCTATATTCATTACATGCACATGGTTCACTTACATACATGCATGCATATTACTCATATGTATGAAAATGTTTAGATGTTAACAAAAGCTAAATGATTCCTGGGTTAAAATAGTAAGACATGCATGTGACATTAACTGCCTCTAAAAGTCTTTCTCCTACCTGAACATTTCTAACAGGGTACCATGTATTTTAACATCAAGCCTATTCCTCCAAAGTCCATGTTTTCACCATTCCTTAAATAATGTCTCCTGTTAAGTGAAGAGCTTAAGGCATATCATTCATGTGAGATGCACATAGAAAGAGGTTCTTATCACATTAAGATGTGAGATTTCTTTGTACATTACCATCATTAACCTGTTGTCTCTATAGGAATCTGCAGTGCTCTCAGGGTGTCCTTCTAAAACATGACAGGTTAGTGAGGTGAATAAAACTCTTTAAGCTGTTTGTATCAAGTAACTTCTCTAAGCCTTGCAATGAAGGATCTGCCTATAAAAAGGTCCCCTCTGAGTGTACACAGTTCTCTCTGCAAAGAAACTTACTGGGGCAACTGCATTGATGCAGCACAATTTCCTTATGACAAATGGAGAGCCTATGCATGAGTTTTTATTTTTATTTTTTTTAAATATTTTTAAATTTATTTTTATTTATTTCTGTATGTGTATGAATGTATTGTCTGCATGCAGGTTTGTGCACCCGTGTCGAGCAATGCCGCGGAGGTCAGAAGAGGACGTCGGAATCCCCTGGAACTGGAGTTCTCCTGGAATTGGAGTTTCGGACGGCTCTCAGCTGCCATGTGGGTGCTGGGGATTGAACCCATTTCCTCTGCAAGAGCGGTCCTCTGCAAGAGTACTCTTAACTACTAGGCCATCTCTCCAGCCCAACATGAGTTTTTAAATAAAGACAGTCATATGGGCTTGGGGGAAATGGGAGTGTATCAAGAGAAAAAACATACCTAGCTTCTTTCAACAGGATGCTTTCAGCAGCTAACTGGACTGATTTCAATGCCAGAAGGTTGACCTAAATGATACCAGATACATGGGGAAGACACTTTGTCCTGAAAGTCGGAATGAGTCACAGCACCATTATGTTAGATTATAAAGGTGCAAACCCCCAGCGAAAAACAGGCACATGTGACTTAGTCACTCCAGGAAATTTATGTCAGGAGTTTCCAGGGCTACCTGTTGGCATATGGTGGGGTAGCTGCAACAGTAGTAGCAAGATGGTGACTGAGGCCCACCCATTTATAGCCATGGGAAGGGACCTCAATTACAGAGGAAGGCCTCAGAAGATTGACAGCCTCTGAAAGAAATTGACATCTGTGTGACCCTTGGAATTGTGGTAAGCCCAGATCTGACAGATCTGACATGTATTTTAACATCAAAACTATTTCTCCAAAGTCCTTGTTTTCGCCATTCAGAAAAAAAAAATAAAAAACAACAACAACAAACAACAACAAAAAAAACCACGTGTGGGCCTGGAGAGATGGCCTGGCAGTTAAGAGCATGGACTGCTCTTGCAGAGGACCTTGGTTCGATCCCTGGCACCCACATGGTGGCAGAGAACTGTCTTTAACTCCAGTTCCAGGGTAATCTGGTAATCCGACACCCTCTTCTGACCTCTTTGGCATTGTACGACATGGGTGCCGGTACATGCAGATAGTACATTCATACACATACAAGAATAAATAAAATTAAAAAAAAGCACTTGTTAAGTGAAGAGCTTCAGGCACATCATTCATGTGAGATGCACATAGAAAGACATTTTTTAAAGCCAATGTTTTATTGAAGCTCTGAGAATTTCATACAAAATTACATTACAAATCAAATCTAGACCCGTGCCTCTCTCCACCCCCATCCCACCAGATCTCATGCATTCTACCAAACATGTTTTCCATTTTTTCTCAGTTTCTCTCAAAATTCTCGAGCAGTTCACCTTTTCAGTCAGTTCTTTGACAGTCTTTTCTGTTGTTGTTATTCCTTCCAATATGCATCACTTGAAAATATGCACATATGCATGCCACATATATCATAGGTTTTAGCATCTTCAGCTTATGATTTTTTTTTCTTTACTAGGTTGAAAGAAGTTATGTTTGAAGGTTTCTCCTTAGAAAGCCCAAACCACCATCAGTTCTGCCCTTGTGTTCCACACTGGGGTTTTCCCTTCCCATGCTCACCAAATGAGGTCCAGTAAGCACCGCATCTTGTCTTGATCTTCTTGTACTGGTCTCCATGATACAGCTTGGGAAACATTTTTTAAAATATTTTATTACCATTGCTTTCTTTATTTTATTTTTTTAAATTTTTTAAATTTTATTTATTTTTTATGTGTAGGACTGTACTGTCTGCATGTAGGTTTGTGCACCCGTGTCATGCAATGCCACAGAGGTCAGAAGAGGGTGTTGGATTTCCCTGGAACTGGAGTTAAAGACCCTTCTCAGCCACCATGTGGGTGCTGGGGATCGAACCAGGGTCCTCTTCAAGAGCAGTTGGCACTCTTAACAGCTAGGCCATCTCTCCAGTCCCGGGAGAGATTTTTATCAGAGTGAGATTTCTTTGTACATTTCCATAATTATCCTGTTGTCTCTATAGGAAGCTTCAGAGTTCTCCAGGTTTTTCCTTCTAAACCATGACAGGTTAATGAGGTGAATAAAACACTTTAAGCTGTTTGTGTCAAATAACTTGTCTGTCCCTTATAGTGAAGGATCTGCCTCTAAGAAGGTCCCCTCTTAGTGTACATAGTTCTCTCTGCAAAGAAACTTACAGGGGTGACTGTACTGATGTAGCATACTTCCCTTATGACAAATAGAGAGCCTATACATGAGTGTTTAAAAAAAGATATTCATATGTGCTTGGGTGAAATGGGAGTGTATAAAATGGAGAATAAATAAATCTAGCTTCTTTCAAAAAGATGATGTCAGCAGCTAAGTGGACTGGTTTTGATGCCAGAAGTTTTACCCGAATGCTACCAGGTACTTGGGGGAGACACTTTGTTCTGGAAGCCAGAACAAAGCAAATTTGTCCTTCCATTTGTTGATAAGACCAATTAAGATGGAGGGGAAGCAAAATGAGATTTTTCAGTATAGCAACATTGGGAAGAGGAAGAAGAGAGAGAGGTCCACTGACCATCTCCCTATGCATGTCTATGAGCCCTGCCAACCACTTCAGATTCAGCATTGCTATAACTGAAAGAAAAGGAATTAGTGCTGAGCTTTCTCTCCTGACCAGGGAGGCAGAAGAGCACCTGGTCAAGACTTCTAGCCCTCACTCTCCCATGATTCCTTCATGTCCCGGGAAACCCATGCAGATGGCTGCGTTTAGCTATAACTCCCACTCTTTCCACAGGACAGGATTAGTCTCTCCATAATTTTTGTTTTGTGTTCTCAGGTGATGGAGACACAGCCCAGGGGACTACACACACTATGCAAGTTTTCTGTCCCTGAGCTACAGCCCAGCCGGATTCCTCCTTGCCATATACACTACCAAAATGGACTGTTCAGGACAGGTTCCCCTTTGCTCACCATAACATCAGTCATGCATCAAAGTGGCCTGGCCCTGGAAATTCGGGTTTCATCATAATCAACTCTATCCAGGAAGATACCACTTCCATGACTCCCAAATTTCCTTGGTTTAATGCATTCACACTGGGCTGCTGTCCCTCAGATTCCACACTCTGGACCACTCCTATGATTGTGCTTTGTCTCTTAAAGGACATCTCACTGTGTTCCCCATGGGGCTGCTGCTTCTGCACTCAACATTGCAATGGGATGTTTGGGTCTGGCTTCTTCCAGAATCTCACTGCCAACATGGGATTTTGCAAATTTAAGTGCTCAATAAATGTTTGTTATAGGGACAGAGGTACCATTTGCTATACCTGAGTTTTGACTTCCATTAGTTAATAAGAATGAGAAAGTAAACATCATGAGGTAATAAAAATAACAGTTTTATTCTATTCTTTATGGTAATGCCAAGTCATTTCACATTGCTGAGGAATTGCCAATGTGAATGCCGTGGAAACTTGTGGTACATTGCAAATAAAATGAAAGACAACTTAATTGACAGAAGAGTAACACTCTGTTAACCTGGATAGTCATTAATGATGCATTACTAATATAATTTGTTATTTAAAATTTAAACTTATTGTTTAATAAAAGGACCAATATTTGAAATATAGAGTCACGAAACAGAAACAAAAGAGTGGAATGGGTCACACTGTCATCTTAACTCCTCTAGGCTGACACTGCATTATTTATATTATGGACTCTGCCTGACATTGTGTTGTTTGGAAACTGCTAGTGCACTATAACTTTCAATGCTCAGAGCAGCAGTAGCACAGGATGAGAAACTCTGGACTAGGCCTGCCCTAATCTCTCAAAGCCTCTGCATACTTCTCAAGGTAAGATCTGGTTTCATTACTAGTGATGCTGGCAACAAATTCCAAGACTTTCATCTTGGTGATTTCAATCCTGGCCCTTGGTCCCCACAGGAAACCATGGTGAGGAGGATCACTGTCAGCTACCAGCCTATACTCCAGGTATCCTTCCTGCACAATTCCTCAGTGAAGAGTTTCCTGAGCTCCCCATATAAGAAATGATTCCTTGAGATCTTAGTAGAAAGACAAAAAGTGAAAAAATAAAATAAAAAGGGTGCAGTTGTTTTGACTGTCTTACTGGCAAATGCAGCTACCCTGTGGCTGCCATTGATTTGCCATCCTTCAAAGACATGTGACACAGCTTTTCAACCTTCCAACATGGACTGATAATTCATGTCTTTGCCTCTTCAGAGTACAGACTGCCATTGTTGTACTACCCAGGTGGTATCATGGAGAGCAGTACAGGAGGATCAAGACAGGACACGGTGCTTATTGGACCTCATTTGTTGACCATGGGAAGGGAAATCCCCAGTGTGGAGCACAAGGGCAGAACTGATGGTGGTTTGGGCTTGCTAAGAAGGAGACTTGAAACATGACATCTTTTAGCCTAATAAGAAAAAACAATATAAGCTGAACATACTAAAACCTATGATGTATGTGGCATGCATATATGCATATTTTGGAGAGATGCATATTGGAAGGAATAACAACAACAACAACAACAACAACAACAACAATGCTAACAACAACAAAAAGCCTGGGTCAAAGAACTAGCTGAAATGGTTAATTCTGCTCGAAACAGTAAACTTCTGCATTGATAATTTTGAGAGAGACTGAGAAAAAGATGTAAAACATGTTTGGTGGAATGCATGAGTTCTGGTGGCATGGGGGCAGGGAAGGGGGCACGGGTCCAGATTTGATTTGAAATTCTGTATGAAATGCACAAATCTTCAATAAAAAAATTGGCTTTCAAAAAAAAAAAAAAAGAAATCATCCCCCCCCCAGGGTGCAACCCAAATTTATTCAACACTCCCCAGAACATGTCCTCTTGGACACAGTTACCTTCCACGAAGATAATGCACAAGGGCATGGTTAAGAGGCCAACATGGGCTATGCCATGGGCACCATGTAGCATCCCATCATATGTGATCCTCAGGGCAGTGGAAAGTACATAGGTTACACTTCCACCATGTTAATGCCAAAGACCAACTTCATGTACTCAGAGGCCTCTCTAATGATCACAGGGTAATGTTCCTCAAAGTCACTAGTGACCCAATTAAGCATTTCTGCCTTTGTGGTCAGCTCCATCCTTTGATATTTAAGGAGCAGGAACTGCACCAAATCAAGTATCTTTGTATTTACGGCATCACTGAGGGGTGACACTGGTTCTTCCTGTAAAAATAAGAGCTGCTCTAACTAGCTTCATTTTGGCTGCAGCAGCCATTCTTAGTGTCTGTTGGAATTGACTCAGTTTAAAGGAATGCTTGGTCACATTTTTCTCCCCCTGCCCCCACTGGAATGTAAGGCTGGAGGTCTGCAACCAATCGCCAGGCACCAGCTACCCCAATCTCAGGAATGCCCAAAGAAGGTCAGAAAGCCCACTCCCTAGTGTCCAGAGGAACACCAGAGACCTGGTCCAATTAGAAACTGCCTAATGCATAAACTCTGTTTAATCCAGTGAATTTAAAAGTTAAGCCCATTCTATACCTCCCCCTGGATTCTGTTTAATAGACCCATGCACTTGTGGGTCGCTGCCGATGCATATTAGCTTGTTGGGATGCATGGCCCCAGAGCACCAGCTCTGGTCCCCTTTGTTCCCATCTGTCCCCTCCCCCCTAAACCTTCTCTGCTTCCTCTGTTCCCGTTTCTTCTCTTCTCCCTAAGCCTAAACATTGTCTGCTTCCAATAAAAACGTTTTTTGATCTTTGTCCGTGTGTTGGTGTGGATTTTAGAACTCTTACAATTGCATCACTGAGGGGCGACACTGGTTCTTCCTGACCCTCTTCCTGATTTTCAGAGTTCTCATCAGATGGTTCCCGTACAATGGAGTCCATGATAGAGGGTGGAGAAGAGGCTCTAGATGAACTTTGGCGAGAATTTGGTGCTCGTCCCCCAGACACTTCTCTTGTGGTGGTGGCCATGGCTTCTGCCCCCATGGCCATGGGGACTTGGTCACTATCCAGGTCCTGTGCCTCCTTTTGGTCCTAAGAGCTGTCCAGGCAAGTGCTGTGTTGGCTGTTCTGAATATAGTACACTGTGCAACTTCCCTTGGGAATAGCAGCTCACAAGGAAAATGACAGAGAGAGAGAGAGAGAGAGAGAGAGAGAGAGAGAGAGAGAGAATATTTGTAAATTATTTGACAGCTAACAAAAATGCATGTCATAGGATTTTGCTAGGGTGTTGCTTGAGGGCTAATGTTCTCCTGACATGCATTCCTCAGGAGGACCTGAAGGAGGAAGATACAGGAATCTTCAGGGTGCAACCTGATTTCTTGCCTGAGGCAAAGCCTGAAAGCAAGTTTCTGTGTCTCTTGAGATAGGACAAAAGGCAGTGAGAGTGGTAGGTTGGGCTCGCATCTCATGACACCTGTTTGTCAGGAACTCTAAGAGGTAGAGCAGTTCAGTGCAGTCCGTCTGTCCGAGGATAAGACATCAGCATCATCCTCACCAAGATGAACAGAAAAAGCTAGAAAATTCCTTGAGATCCAGGAGCCCACCTGCTTAAGGCAAAGATGTTTTCACTGTAACACAGAGGAAATATTTGCTGAAGGGAGGGAATCCACCCAATGTCGCTAGGGTTTCGAACAGGAGGGTTAAGTATGAATTGAGTACGATGTCTTAGGGATAGCCCTTAGCTCCATATTTGAGTCCTGTGGCTTGCCTGAGATCCCTCCTCTGGTGACTTGAGTCAAGGTGCTTCTTACTTGCTCCTTGTGACCAATGACCTGAAACAGGACAGGGGTCTCAGAATTACAGCCCTGTTCAGGACAGGTGAAAGAAGATCAGGGAAGACTTTTTGAGTCCCCTGTCTGTTCTCTGACAAGAGTTTCTTTCAATCATCATTCAGGGTCCTCTATTAAACATCTACCAGATCCTGGAACTCCTGTGTTTACAAAGATCACCCATTAGGACAGATTCCTCAATTCCTTGAGATCCTGAAAACTAAATGTCAGCAGGGCCACATCCCTTCCTACCTGTATGGGATCTCCACTCTTGACTCATGACCTGTGCTCATGTCTGCTGAGATGTGGGTTCCATAACACCCCCTAAATTTGAATCCTCTTACCTATCCTTTTAGAAATCCCCTGTTTATAGCAGACCTAATCTCTTCAAGGTCTCCCACTCCCTGCCAGAGTTCAGTTAGTTAAGCAAACCACTTATGCCTCTGACTGCTGACTATCTCTGGGCTACAGACACCCCCAGTCCTCAGGAGAAATCCATACCATGAATCCCTGTGATCCACATATGTGGTTCTCTAGGCTGACCAGATAATCAATCCTAGGACCCTGGTCATCACCTCACTAAGAAGTGAAAGGAAGCCAGCATAGCAGCTGCCCTGCCAGGACTCTCCAGTCAGAAGAACTGGGTAAGCCACTGTTACTGAGACCTATTTTGTGGGAATGGAACATGGGCCACCTTCCCAGGAACAGTTCTTCCCATGGTTGTTCACCTGGATTGCTGACAGATAATTGACACCTCCTGTGTAAACTCTTGGCTCTCTGTGCTGCTCTAGAGATACCCCACAATCCACAGTCTCACCTTCCTGTGAAAGGAGATAGATGTGAAAAGGGAGCACATCAGATCTCCACCAGGTATGGTTTTCAATACTGACAGAAGGACCAGGGATCATCTGTTTTCTTGGGGATTCTGGAGGTATCCGTGTTTACTCTGCACAAGGCCATGGCTAACCCTCAGATCCTTCTTTCAGACCAGGGCTCCCAGTACCTTAATACTGACCCTCTCCCCTGACTAGGAAATCAGGGGCTGCACATTTGGTCACTGACTTCTCAGGAGCCAGCCTGTGCTGACTGCAGTGTTGGCTTTGACATGTCTTTAATCAGCGGTCTCCGTGCTCTTCTTTCAAGCTTTGGTACCTTACCCTCCAGGACTGAGTCCTTACTTCTCAAAATAAGACCGCTCCTCTCTAAGAATCCTCAGGATGAATCAAATGTTTCTTGCACCTGGTCACTCTGCACAGGTCCTCCCAAGACTGATAAGAGCATGGTGGTCCCTCCCATGGTCTACAGGGAAATATTCTCATTCCTCCAAGTGAGACTCACTTGGCGCCTGTATTAGTCAGTTTTCTGTTGCTGTGATAAAGCACCATGATCAAGAAACTTATAAAAGGAAGAGTTTATTTGATCTTACTATTGGTGGTTCCAGGGAATTAGAGTCCACTGTGGCAGGAGGTGTGGAGGCTGGATCTGGAGCTGCAAACCGAGGGTCACATCTCGCAAAGAGCACAGGAAACAGAGAGGGCAACTGTAGACCACAGAGGCTTGTTAAAACTCACTAAGCCTGCCCCCAGTGACACATTTGACACACTTCCTCCAGCATGGCCACACCTTCTAAGACCTCCAAAAACAGCGCCACCAACTGGAGACAAATGTCTGAATACTTACAGCCTATGGGGGGACACTCATGCAAACCACCACAGTGCCCAACAGAGTTAGTATGGAAAAATCTTTCTAGAAAGTGTCTTTGCTGTACAATTTTTGTTCTCAACTTTCAAAATAGTTTGCCCACCTCCCCACAGAAATCCCACAAAACAGTTTTATGTCTCTAAGCCCCAGATGTGGGTGTGGAAGTGTTGGAAGGATCTTATTCCTGGAGGTCATTACTGAGGCATCCTCCAAGCTCCTGGGAACTCACCAAAGGCTCTAATTCCTATCAGTACCAGAATGCAGATATGGGAAATAGACACAGGCTCTTTCCTGCAATGTCTTTCAGGATTTGAGTCAAGATCTTGCAAAGAATACAGTGCACTTTGATTTCCTGGTTTGTCTGTCAGAGTTGGGGCTTTGCAACCCGTGCCCAGTTCTCAGGTTGAGTGATAAAGACACAGGGCCCTTCCTCTCTGGGAATACCTGAAATGCCTCCTATGCATAGAGGCCCCAGAAAGAGAGGTGAAGACTTTCATTCCCCACAGTGGACCCCATCTGAGTTATTATTGGAGCAGTTTTAGTTGGAATGAGACTTCTCAATTTCATTCTTAGGTTCCACAAATGCCCTGAATGTGAAGTGGCTAACTGTGCTAGCTCAGAAAATCTCTCCTTCCTGTTGTCCACAGTGACAGGGAGCAAAGGGCTCATTATAAACCTGGATCTGTTAAATGCAGTGTAGACTGTGTGGTACTCTAGGTTCCAAGACCTGGACCACCACTCTGATGTAGCACACACGCTCAACCAACTCGAATGAAGGCTGACAGTTTTATTTCTGAATCTTAAGTTTTTATATCTCTCACAGGTTGCAGAGGTTTTCCAAGGACAATTATAGAAAGCTACACAGTGTATATATGCTAGATGCAAGGAAGGCTTCAGGCATGAAACACAATCCAAGGTAAAGCAGGCCTAGCCATAAAAGTAAACAGGGAGAATAGTGACATTGGGTTTCAGCAATAATATGTCTAACAATTCCTGTGTTTACATTCCAAGTATAAACAATCAAGGGCAGAGTCTTAGCCAAACTCTGCAAGCTTCTACCAAGCCCAAGCATGCAAGCACAATCATACCAAGTCGGCCCTCCTCCAACTCTTTGAGAGGCTTCTTTCAAGCCTTTGGCATTCATCCACTCAGAGAATTCACAACTCCACATAGACCACAGGGTTCAGGTGTAATATTTTGTGGGCTTCTATGGGGACTGGCACTTCCCTACTCCACACTCTGGTCTGGCTTTCACTGTAGAATTGTTGCAGACGTCTTTCTGGCAACCCTGAAAACAGCTCTTGGACCTGGTCTAGAAAGACCTAGGGGCCCTACACTAAAAAGGGTAGGCCACTTACTGTCATAGTACCTGAAGGGTTAAACTGCACATTTTGGCTCCCTGTCTCCCAGCAAAGCAGCCTATGAAATCTTCCCAAAACTCAAGCTCTCACCTCCACTGGGTAACCATGGTGTGACTGTCCTCCTTCACAGGCCCTCACAAATGTCTCTCAGCCCCTCCAGTCACCAGATGTAGAAGCTGAAGAGTGGGGAGGGGCTCGTCCCTCCAGGAACTTCAGGAAATGGTGCTCAGCCTCTTAAATACTGGGATAAACATGAGCACTAGGGAGGTGGGACTAATTCCCACAGGTTAGCCTCCATCGATGGGGACTCTTCAAAAGGATACAATGGAGCTTGTTTATTCTTGACAGTCTGACTGTGCTGGGTTTCCACAGCCACTATCAGCTTTCATAAAGCCACAGGGATCATCTTCTCTGGAATCCTCAGAAATGGTTCCCATGGGCAGAGTCCCTGGACTTGGACAGGTTCCCAGGAGTGGGCCCTTGTTTGGTGCAGAGCTCACTGCACATACTATCTGGAATTCTATTCAGAGCAGAGGTTCTAGGGCTCACACTCCAGTCTTACATGGTTTCTACAGCTCTGGGAATGTCTAATTGGGTCCCACTTATTGTGAGGCTGAGCACTGGTATTTAGCTGCATTATTTGGGGAGCATCTATATCCTGAAAACGACCTTTGCATTCTACCCACACATTCACCCCATTTGGGAACCACAGAGTGGCAGGGTCACCTCTAGGATCCTCATACAATGCCCAGCTACCCCAACATTCTTAGATGTGAATGATGAGCAGTGAAGATGAACAAATTAGGTGAATATAGAAGAAAAGGTTGAGAAGAGCTATGAAAGCTATGGAAAGGGCTATAGAGATGTCATATCGGAATGGTGAGTGGGCTGCCCAAATTCATAGAAATAGGATTGTTATTAGGAGTCTTTTAATTATAAATTCTAGGGTAAAGAACTCAGGGAGTTCTGGGTTTAAAAAAATGCCCAAAAATGATCAGGGGAGAAGGAGTCCATTCCCCCTGTCACAGCTAGGTGTCCTTGACCTGCAGTACTTCACAAAATGGCTCTTAACTTCCCCATGTTCTGAAATGCTGATGCAGAAGTTTTGAGGAGGGGCTCCTTCCCTAAGGCAGCACATGCTGGTACAGGACCCCCAAAAGGATACAGGAAGCTTGAATATCTGGACCTCTCAACCTGGAATGGGACTTCCTTGATTCACCACCAGCTTTCATATTGACTTAAAGAAATCTGGATCCCTTCTCTTTGCTAACATCTAAAACTGATCTTATGGGCAGGGTCTCTGGATGGGGAATTGAAGGAGTTCATTGCCTCTATCTATCCAGAAAAAGACTCTAGGCCACTGTGTGGTCTTTCCACACTGAAAGTAAGAGAGGAACATTCTAAGATTCAGGAACAAATTATTATCCAAGTCCATAGATATCAACATAACAATGAGGTCATAGACCATTGCAATAAGTACCAACCCCTGCTAGTTGCACACAAGTAAAGGGAGTGTAGCAGGAATGATTTGGAGCTATGCATTAGGCTAGGGCTCACATGTCTGTAGGAAGACATCAGGTTCTATCCCCTCCAGAATCCTCTGAAGATGACTCCAACATACAGGTTCCAGACAACAGACACAAAGCTGCAGTATCGGGGGACCATGTCCCCTGAAAGAGGATTTACAATCCACTCTAAGCTCTCAACTCCACTGTGAAATTGAAGTATCTACACCTCTACGTATGGTACTTCAGCAAATGGTTCTGAGACACGCTAATCTTCAGAAGTGGAAGGCTAGGGAGGGGTTCCTTCCTTTAACTGAGCAATGCAACACCCATTAAGATCCAGGAACCTCACGAAGAGGCACTCAGTCCTTCAATAATCAGGATGTAAAACAAGACATAGTCATTAGATTAAGTCCACTGTTTTTGTTGCAAAACTAGCTTAATGATGCATGGGAGCATTTATCAGGTCCTGTGTCTCCGGGTGAGACTTCCTCAATTCACTGCTTGTTCTCATCTTACCTCGAAGATGCTTGCCCTCCACACTGAGAACCTCTAATGGCTTATAAAGGCAGAGTTCAGGAGAGGAAGGGCCTTGTTCCCATATGTGTCTGCTGTTGTGTAGACAGCTTACTTCACTGTCTGGACTATCTTATCTACAGTTATAGACCTGTCTCACATTATATCCAGTTTCAAAACCACAGTACAATATCTTACATCATCACTCAGAGACCTTTCTGTCATTGTCTGGGCCCTGTCCACCTAGCTCAAAACAAACAACCATGCCTACCACACTTATATCAAAAACACAGATTAGCCCTTCTCTCCAAGTGTCCTTGTGCTCAATCCTGTCAGGATACAAAGCCCCACCCCAACTTCATTCCCTACCACTCACAGTCCTTCTCCAGGTCCAGGCCACACAGCTCAGCACTCCCAGCCCTGCTTAGCCATCATACCACAGAACTCCCAGCCCTACCTCCAGCTTCAAAGGTTCTGGGTTCCCACTTCATAAATCACCACTCACAGCCCAGCCTGGTATTGACCAGGTGATGGCCATATAGGTCAGCACTCCAACACACCATGCACAGCACTCCTACACCAGCACTGACAGCCCTGGCCTCCAGGTTCACAGGTCCTAGACCAAGTTAAGCAAGGGAACAAAGCTCTGTTCCCAAGTCATATATCACAGCCCTGTCTGGTATGTTCAGGCCCCACTCACCTAGGTCAGCAGTGATTTTGACCCTGCCCACCAATGTACCTCAGGATCTACTTGCCTGTCTTGCTTTTTCACAGGCCCAGGTCTTCAGGTTCCAGGGTTGAGTTCTCTATGGAAAATGAGAGACAATGCAATGTAGAGGCTTCAACTGTTCTCAAAGAGTTTAAAATTTACCTGAACTCTATTAACCTGTGTCTGGGGGGACACCTGTAACTGGCTCCTCTGCCTGCCCTGCTCCCACAGATGGACCTAGCCTTGCCTGGTTCTGAGCCCCAGTGTGAGGGACAGTGCACTCTGTGGTATGGTCTGTGGAGGATTGAGTACACAAGCTCTGGTCCAAAGTCCAATGTTCCTTTCTTTCTTCCCCAGGTAGACTGTCCCTTATGACTACCAGGTAGCATAGTTCTCCAGCTCATTCTGGCCTACGCAGCAGTGTAGTTCCAGGATGAATGGACAGCACACCCAGGTCATAGGTTGAGGATTTCCATGGAGAACCAGAAGTATGCCGGGTGAAGCTGCTGAAGGGCATTTGTAGGTATTATCTCTTCTCCCTTCATGCACACTCTGACAGCCACATCCAAGGGTTTAAGAAGACATAAGCTATGTATGTATTTGCACACAGACTTAAGAATATACACTTTCTGTAAGTCTATGAAATAAAGATAATCAGCATATCAGGATAACAGTATTTTCTAATTATGATACATAGGAAAACACTCACATGTATAATCACTCAGTACAGTGCACTGGTTACCTGGAGATGCTGTTAGACTCACTGGGCCCTGAGAAGCTCTGACAAATGAGGGTAGTGTAGACAGCCTGCAGTAGGTGGCCAAGGGAAAGCAGTGAGAAAGGAGTCACAGGATTAAGAAGGCACAGGTTGAGGCTATCCACAGGGAGTGTTAGGATGGGATGTAAGGAGGAGGGGAGACTAAAAGGGAGCAGGAAAAAGAGTCTATGAGAAAACAGGGAAGT
Source organism: Rhizomys pruinosus (assembly GCA_009823505.1). NCBI lineage: Eukaryota > Metazoa > Chordata > Mammalia > Rodentia > Spalacidae > Rhizomys > Rhizomys pruinosus. Next base: position 262,025 of record VZQC01006659.1, read on the forward strand.
GTGGGTAGGAAGTCAGGCTGCAGGAGGATGATGGTGAGTATTTGGACTAGACTCTATGGTGATTGTTTTCATAATGAAAGGGGCTTGTTGAGCACCAGAACCACAGGATCACTTTTGGCTGTCCAGAGAGTGCACAGATGGAAGATTCAGAGTTGCACAATCGCCAGACTTCCACCCAGCCATTTAGAAAAGCACAACACAGCTGTGGCTCTCCTGAATGCCAAGGCCACCAACAATGAAGAACACAAGTGTGAGAACCCCACCAACATCCTTGTATCATATGCAATCCAGTTGGAAAGAAAATCTACCCTCAGGGCACTTTCAAGAAAACTGCCTCCCAACAGCCTAGTGGGTCCCAGGTTAAAGGTGCAGATCTGACACCCATGAAGGAGCTGATGCAGGTGACATGTCCCAATTTAGCTGGATGGATGGTGGCTATGTTCTCTATCCTCACCTCCAGGCTCTCTCCTCACACCCCCAGATGGTAGAGCATGGTTCTGAATCCATGGTGGCTGCTGCTCTCTGAAGCATCTGCAAATGTCTTCCTTGCCTTCTGGATCAATATCGTACCTTGTTCTGGATACAGAGCCAACTGCCTGGTTTGCTTATGGAATAAATGAAGTACTTTTGGATAGAAGTCAGCAAAAAGGAGGCAGCTCAGTACCTGCGGATTATGTGAGCACAACAGCAGGCAAGCTCATCACTGCCCTGGTCATGGCCTGTTGCCTCCCAGCCTGCCACACCTGGCTCAGCATGCACACTGGCAGGGTGGAATAACCCAGCCAGCTGAACACTCACCAGGTCCAGAGTCCACTGTCAAATCAACCACCCAACCCGTTTGAGCTACAGTGAGGGTATGCCATTGAGAACAGCTGTAACAACACCCCAGCACAAACCAGGTCCATGCTCAGCAGGGAACCAACCTGATTGTTACCTCAGGACTTCTGGGGAACATCCAGACTAGCTGAACTTCCCAATATATAACCAAAACTGAAAACTGGATACCTAACACAATCAGCCCTCCATAAACCAAGGAGAAGACAAGGAACATATCTTTAGGAAACAAGCAAATTAAGCTTTCAATGCAGGGAAGAAACATTTGAGATTCCCACCAGAATACAAACAATAAAATAAACCCACATGCCAAAAACACAAAGAAAAAAACAACATGGGAAAAGCACATAATAAATCTCCAACAGATGCTACCAGTCCTATAGAAGATCCCTACAACAAGATCTCACTGTAAGAAACCCAGGACACGGACCTTAAAAGAACATTCATAGACATAATAAAATAATCAAAGAATATAAAGAACCAGTCAAAGAACTAAAGGCAAGGAATGAAGAACTCAGGAACGAACTGGGAGGAAAGAATGACAAACTCTGGAAGGAACTAGAGGGAGAAAATGACAAAATTCTGAAGAAAATAGAAACACTGAAAAGATCCCGTATTGAAATGAAAAGGGAAATAGACCAGTGAAACAGGGAGTTACAAGAAGAGAATGAAAGGCTCCATAAGGAAGTGGAAATACTACAGAAATCACAGAATGAAATGAAAAAGGAAATTGAGCACTCATCCAAATCAACAGGAGAGCATGGGAGAAAGCCTCAAAAGCAGATTTGATGAGCAGAAAATGGAATATCATACCTGGAAGGTAGCAGTGAAAAACTAGAAAGCTCAAACAAAGATTATGAAAAATTAAAAAAAACAAGATTGGAACAATCAGGAAACCTGGGACACTATGAAAAGACCAAACCTCCCCATCATAGGGATAGAGGAAGGAGAAGAATCCCACAACAACAGTATTGAACAGACGTTCAACAGAATAATAGAAGAAAATTTCCCTAAACTGAAGAGACAAATCCATACTAATAAAAGAGGTGCATAGTACTCCAAATAGACAAGATCTGAAAAGATATTCCCTATGCCATATCATACTTAAAACATTAGATGCCCAAAACAAAGACAAGACAATGAAAGCCACAAGATAAAAACAGCAAGTTACATATCAAGGAAAACCAACCAGAATTACAGCCAGAAAAGCATGGACAAATGAATTCCTAGTACTAAAAGACTTTAGATCCCAACCCAGATTACTATACCCAGCAAAAACGTCAATTATAATTGAAGGAGAAAGAAAACTTTTTCATGACATAAACAAGATGAAAGAATATGTCAGAAAACCAACACTTCAGAAAATACTCAAAGCAATTCAAAGGACAGAGGAAAGGAGTACCTATACACAAGCAAATAGAGAGAGAAATTAATAAAAGTATACTGTGAAAATACAAACCTAAACCAAGAATGCAAACAGAAAATAAGGTGAAAGGAAGAAACATACATCTCTCAATAATAGCTTTAATTATTAATGGTCTAAACTCCCCAATCAAAAGACATAGACTGAGAGAATGGACTAGGAAACAGAATCCATCTATATGCTCTCTACAGGAAACCCATCTCACCCTCAAGGACAGGACCTTACTTAAAGTGAAAGGATGGAAAAAGATATTCCAAGCAAATAGTACCAAAAAGCAAGCAGGAGTTGCCATTCTAATATCAGACAAAATAAATCTCAAAGTAAAACTAATCAGAAAAGACAAAGAGCGGCATTATATCTTTATAACTTTGTGAGTTCAAGGCCAGACTAGTCTACAGAGAGATTTCCAGGACAGCTGGGGCTACAGGGAGACCCTGTCTCCAAAAGACAAAAAAAAAAGAATAATTAATCTTAAATATATATTCACCAAACACTGGTGGACTGAAATTTATAAAGACAATCCTGCAAGACCTTAAGGCACAAGTTAATCTCAGCACACTAAGAGTGGAGAACTTCAATACCCCACTGACCCCTTTTGAGAGATAAACTGGACAAAGATTAGACAGAGAAACATCTGAACTGAATACATTACTCCAAATAGACCTCACAGACATCTACCAAATATTCCACTAAAACACCAGGGAAGCACCTCATGGAACATTCTCCAAAATAGACCACATACTGGGACACACAGAAAAAAAACTCAAAAAACACAAAAGGACTGAAATTATTTCATGCATTCTGTCAGACCACATTGAAATAAAGCTCAATATCAACACCAGGCTAAACACTATTATATATAAGAACTCATGTAGACTAAACAACACACTTTTGAATAATGCATGGGTCAAGGAAGAAATACAGAAATAAAAATATTCCTGGAATTAAATGACATTGACAACAAAACACAACAAAACCTATGGGACACTTTAATAGCAGTCCCAAGAGGAAAGATTTTGCCCTGGGTGCCTACATTAAAACAGAAAGAGCACAAAAGATCTAACACTGCAGCTAAAAGCACTTGAGAAAAAACAACAAGTGAATCCCGATCCCAAAAGACAGGAAGAAACAAAAAAGATCAGAGCAGAAATCAATGAAATAGAAACAAAGAAAATAATACAAAGAATAAATGAATCCAAAAGTTGCTTTGAAAGGATAAACAAGATAGACAGAAATCTAGCCCAGTTCACCAAAAGGAAGAGCAACCCCAAATCAATAGAATTTGTGATGAAAAGGGAAATATCAAAACAGACAACAAAAATATCCAGACAATCATATGAGAATACTTCAAAAAAACTATACTCCACTAAATTTGAAAACCTGAGAGAAATGGATGAATACTTGAAATCCTGGGAACCAAAAAAGCTTAACCAAGAAGAGACTGTCAATGTAAACAGACCCATAATATTGAGGAAAATGAAAATGTAATAAAAAACCTCCCAACCCACCCCCCCAAAAAAGCCCAGGCCCAGATGGTTTCAATTCACGGCAGAATTTTATAAAACATTTAAAGAGGACTTACCATTAATACTCAAACTGTTCAGAAGGATACAAACAGACGGAAATCTTCCAAATTCCTTCTATGAAGCCAGCATTACCCTAATACCCAATCCAGGCATAGATACCACCAAAAAAGGCAACTATAGGCCCATCTCATTAATGAACATAGATGCAAAACTTTCAATATATTGCAAACCAAACAGACCCACATCAAAAAAATCATCCATCATGACCAAGTTGGATTCATACCAGAGATGCAGAGATGGTTCAACATATGTAAATCAATAAATATCAAAAAACACATAAATGGACTGAAAGACAAAAACCACATGATCATCTCAATTGACACAGAAAAAGCCTTTGACAAAATCTAACATACCTTCATGCTTAAAGTTCTGAATTGGACTGGAGGCAACATTCCTAAACATAATCAAAGCCATATACAACAAACCCACAGCCAACATCATCCTAAAATGGAGAGAAGTTATAAGCATTCCCCTTAAAGGCAGGAGCCTGGTAAGTCTGACCCCTATCACCACTCCTCTTCAATAGTGCTTGGAACACTTGCTAGGGCAATAAGGCAAGAAAGGGAAAATTAAGGAGTACTAATTGGAAAAGAGGAAGTCAAGCTATCCCTGTTTGTACATGATATGATAGTTTACCTAAGGGATGCTAAAAACTCTACCAGAATACTCCTAGAAATTATTAAGATTTTCAGTAAAGTGAGGAGATACAAAACTAACCTATAAAAATAAGTAACCTTTCTTTATACCAACAGCAAGCAACTGAAGAAGGAATATAAGGAGACCTTCCCACTCACAAGAGCCTCCAAAACAATAAAATCCCTATGAACAAATTTAACCAAAGACAAAAAAGATCTCTACAACAAAAATTTTAAACCCCTGAAGAAGGAAATTGAAGAAGACCTCAGAAGATGGAAAGAACTCCCATGTTCATGGATTGGAAAAATTAATATAGTAAAAATGTCCATTCTACCCAAATTAATATACAGATTCAATGCAATCCCAATTAAAATCCCCATGAGTTTCTTCACAGACTTGGAAAAAATATCCTTAAATTCATATGGAAAAACAAAAGACCCCAAATGGCCAAAGCAAATCTGAGCAAAAAGAGTAATACAGGGGGAATCACTACACCAGACTTCAAAGTATATTATAGAGCTATAGTCATAAAAACAGCCTGGCTCTGGCACAAAATTGACCTGTAGACCAATGGAACAAAACTGAAGATCCAAACTTGAGCTCATACAATTTCAGCCACCTCATATTTGACAAAAGGGCCAAGAAGACACAATGGAAGAAAGACAGCATCTTCAGGAAATGGTATTGGCAAAACTGGATTACCACTTATAGAACAATAAAATTAAATCCCAGCTCTCACCCTGTACAAACTTCAAATGTAAGTGGATCAAAGTCCTCAATGTGAAATCAGAAACTCTGAAGGTGATAGAAGAAAAAATTGGCAACAACCTATAAGACATAGGGGTAGGAAAAGACTTTCTAAATCAGGTATCAGCTGCGCAGGAAATAAGGTCAACAGTTGACAAGTGGGACCTCATTAAACTCAAAAGCGTCTGTACAGAGAAAGAAACAATCAGTGATATGAAGAGAAAACGCACAGAGTGGGAAGAAACCTTCACCACTGATTCATCTGACAGAGCATTAACTTCCAGAATATATAAACTACTCAAAAATAAAGAAGAAAACAAGTGACCCACTAAAGAGATGGAGTAAGCAGCTGAACTGAGACTTCACAAGTGAGGAAGTAAAAACGACTGAGAAACATCTTAAAAATTGTTCAACATCATTAATAATTAAAGAAATGCAAATTAAAACCACTTTAAGATATCATCTCACTCAAATAAGACTGGTTAGAATCAAGAAATCAAATGATACCAAATGCTGGAGAGGTTGTGGGGAAAGGGGACACTCATCCACTGCTGGTGGGAATGTAAACTCATACAACCATTATGGAAAGCAGTGTGGAGAACCCTTTAAAAATGAATCTGCCATCTGACACAGTCATACCACTCCTGGGAATATACCCACAAGACTCATCCTACTGCAGAGATATATGCACAGTTGTTTATTGCAGCTCTCTTCACAATAGGAAAGAGTTGGAACCAACACAAGTGTCCCTCAACCACGGAGTGGATAGAGAAAATATGGCACATACACACACAATGGATTTCTTTTTTTAAATTTATTGTCATATTGTCTGCATGTAGGTTTATGCACCCATGTCGTGCAATGCTGTAGAGGTCAGAAGAGGGCGTCGGATTCCCCTGAAACTGGAGTTAAAGACGGTGCTGGTTATCAAACCTGGGTCCTCTGTAAGAGCAGTCGGCACTCTTAAAGAATAGGCCATCTCTCGATCCCCAGCACCCACATGGCGGCTGAGAACCCTCTGAAGCTCCAATTCCAGGAGAACTCCAGTTCCAGGGGATTCCGAGACCCTCTTCTGACCTCCGCGGCGTTGCACGACACGGGTGCACAGACTTGCATGCAGACAGTACATTCATACACATACAGAAATAAATAAAATTAAAAAAAAATAAAATAAGAATAGGCCATCTCTCCAGCCCCCACACAATGGATTTCTGTGCAGTGGTAAAGAAAGAAATCATCATGAACTTTGCAGGTAAATGGATGGAACTAGAAGATATTATGCTAAGTGAGGTAACACAGTCCCAGAAAAACAAACAAGGAATATTATCCCTTATTTGTGGATGCTAGCATAAAGTAAGGCAAAGTGAATAACATTAATGTTATATTTCTATTTATCTAAAAGCAACTGTGATCTTAGAATGTGAATTCCTTAACAGGCTCTAGAATTAACCTACTACTTGTTTTCAGACTTTACAATTTGGTACAAGGGTGGAAGGTATGTTTGCATATTTTTAGAGCAGTATCAAATTAAAAGGGAGAAATGTGAACCCTGAAATATGATTTGGAAATAACATACGGTTTATTTTCAGATGACAGGTTTTTAATACATGTGTGACATGCATAAATGCATATGTTGAAACTATACAGTTTGGAGAGAACAACAACAACAAAAGAATTGGGATATCAACTGACTGAAGCAGAAGAGTTCCCCCCCCCAAATAATCTTCTGCTTTGAAAAACTTTGAAAAGACTTAGAAGGGGAAGCAGAACATGTATGGCAGAGTGCACGAACTTGGGCGGGGTGGGAAGCATTTAGGGGGAAATGAGTCTGAATTGAACTGAGAAGTGATGTATGAAATGTCACATATTGAGATCTGGGTTTAATAAAAGATTTAGAAAAAGAAGTCAGCAAAGTCACAGGCTCTGACAACAGGGTGCTTTCTCTGAATCTTGCATGTTTGTAACACGAAAGATGCCTATTCCTGTACACAGCTAACAACCAGGGCTGCAGGATGGAAGCGGACATGTCCTGAGACCTGAGTAGTGTCCAAGATATGGGTAGGGGAAGGCCATTTGCTCCTCCTGATGTCCAACAGGGCCATTGCACTTAGTGACCCTGTGATGTTACTGTCTGATATTTTATTGAACTCCATCTGAAGTTGGTCTCAGAAGGACCTGCTGTACTAACAGCTGTCCAAAATTAACCCATCAGATTCAAGCTTGGATGGAACATTCCTCCAGAAATTCTTATTGGTCATGAGGCCAGAGAAAATGACAATAAACATAGTCACTATGCTGCAGATTTAGTGACTTGTCAGCTGAAATTTTTATCATCCTTTCAGGGAATAAAGTAATACAAATTATAGTTAGCAATACAAAGCACAGTTTATGACATACAATGAATTTGGTGTAATAAACCAAAACAAATTAAAAAGGCACAGAGGGATTATCTTGAACTACAAACCTTCTTGCCTCCTTGAAATGGACTCATGGCTGTCTCTTATTCCTAAGTTACCCAGGCTACCCTCAGGTATACAAGAGTGTGGATATTTCTTGTTCAGACAGACAGCACACTGGTGTAGGAAGATCCAGTTAGAATTGGTGCTAGTTCTCAGCTAGCACCCCTCAGGGCACTATGTGGGTGGGAGTCATGGGATTTCTCTCACCCTGCCCCAAAAAGGAGCAAGCACTGTGGCCCAGGTACAGGATACTAGGTGGAGCAGCAGTATGGAGTGGCTCATAACTGGGGGTCTGTGATTGGCTTTTATAAACAAAATTAGGGAGCTGACATCATTTTGTTTATAAAAGCAAGCTGTAGCAGGTAATAAGTCTAATTCTCCATTACTATCATTACAGAATTCCTGGACTTTATATTTTGCATGTGCATGCAGGCAGAAGCAGGCCTGATAGTGGGTTGGACTGTGGTCCTTTAGACCACCAACCTGGATAGCTGGTGTGGTGAAGTGAATTGTGAGTGGGCATAGGCTGAAGATAGGCAATCAGCCATCAGCCTGAAATTCCTGTCCAGGGGCCAGCAGTCTTTGGGCAGGTGGAAAAAGCATGTAAAAAGTGGGAAACATTCCATTGTCCGAGGTTAAGGACCTGAGTTGGAAGTACCTCTCAATTTGGGTTAAAAAGTAACCAACTGACATCTGCACCAAGGGGTCAGTTCCCTACAGTGGCTGCAGGTGGGTAATATGCTCCCTTTCCCTTAGTAGGACCATGAAGTACCTGCTCATGGCAAATGATGCTCCCTACGTTGTGACGCATCAAACTGGGGCATGGAAACCAGTTTGGTGAGCTGGAATCCCTGTAAGATGGGAAATAATACTTTTAAGGGAGCTATGTTTTGTGATGTATGGCATGTATTTGTTGACTGTGTGCCATGGTTTGCTGTAGCTATTGTGTTTCATGTTCTAGCCCAGAAACAGTTTAGCATCTCCGAATCATTGAAGGCACAGAATAAGGATGGAAGCAGAGGAAATTCTTGTGTTGACTCTGCTGCTGTGCCTATGGATGGTGCTGATGGCGACTTGGCCTGAGTGCTGGAGACTACTTCTCTAATAGGCTTTGAGTAGCCTGCACTCTCTTGTGGGTTTTCACCCTCTCAGCAGGGCACCTCTCTAGAGCCAATGGGTGATGTTTTGGCTTCCTCTTATTAGGGGCATCAGTCAGTTCCCCAGCCTTCTCAGGTTATGGGTATTCAGAGTAATTTGAGAACAGAGTTTTTCCTCTCCCATCCACTTGCCTTCTAGACGCTTTTTCATTGGGCTTGGAACTACCCTGCAGGCTGAATTTCAGCCCCTAGGGAATTCCCATGTTTCCTTCTTGTAGCTAAGGTCACAGGGCAGGTTAAGAAGCAGGGAGGGCAGGTGTGCCAATGGAGCAAGTTCAAGGCTTTTGCTGCAAGCCTTATATTGAGGTGCACATTTGCACAGACCACTCAGTTCAAGGCGGGGTAGGGTAGTGGAGACAACTCACCAGATATTGGCTTGCATAGAAGTTTGTGAAAAGCCAGCTACAGTTTAAGTATGTTTTAAAAGTTCTCCTTGAAGCCTTTTTTTTTCCTGTAAATAAAGTTCTTGAGGTGGTTAAATCAGCTCAGGTTTTCTTTTTTCTGTTAAGCTTCCTCAAGGACCTGATTCTAGAGGCCAGTCTACTGTAATGCCAATTGGGCTCCTAATTACAGGCTTGTGGAACTGGGTGTGGTAGCACACAACTTTGGTCCTAGTGTTGGGGAGGCCAAGACAGGGTCTCTGTGAGTTCAAAGACATCCTGGTCTGCATAGTGAGCTCCAGGCCAGCTGGGACTGGAAGGAGGCCCTGCCTTGAAAAAAACCAAAAGCAAAATGAAGTTGTTTACAATCTGCAGAAATAACACCATAAATCTTCTAAACTAGAAGCCAAAGTTAAAAGGTCACATTACAATGGGTTAACGTAAAAAATTGGTCCAGTTTAACTAACAACATTGTAATTTCTTGTCTTTCTTAGAACAGTTTGGCCCAGAACCACAAATAAATGTGTCTATGTCCACAATGTGACTTGCCATCATAATTAGTATTGTTTAAATGCCTGTACCTCTAATTACTTGGGCTTGATTAGTAGGATTAAAAAGGTATGGTGGTGCATGCTTTTAATCCCAGCACTCAAGAGGCAGAAGATGGCAGATCTCTGTGAGTTCAAGGCCAGCCTAGTCTACAGAGTGAGCTCCAGGCCAGCTGGGACTAAAGAGAGCCCCTGCCTCAAAAAATAACAGCAACAGGCAGCTGGTGCTGGGTGGGTGAGTCTGGTGCCATTGTGTCTTTGTGCAGGGTGCTCAGGTTTGGGTCTTACTAAGACCACCTGAAGCACAGGAGCCTGGAACTCACTCCAGACAGGTAGATTTTAGTGTAGATTGACTCCTGGGTTGCTGGATAAGGGTCCAAACCCCTTATAGGGGGTGGCTGTCTGGGCAGAGCCGCCCTTTGCCTTTGCAGCTGGTGCCCAGGTGGGTCTGGTGCCATTGTGTTTTTGTACCAGGTGCTCAGGTTGGGGTCTTGCTAAGACCATGTGAAGCACAGGCACCCAGAACTCGCTCCAGACTGGTAGATTTTAGTATAGATTGACTCTTGGGTTGCTGGATAAGGGTCTAAATCCTAATCCCTTGTAGGGGGTGGCTGTCTGGGTGAAGCTGCCCTTTGCCTTTGCAGCCTGTGCCAGGTGGGTCTGGCACCATTGTCTTTGTACGGGGTGCACAGGTTGGGGTCTTGCTAAGAACAAGTGAAGCAGAGGAGCCTGGAACTCGCTCCAGACAAGTATTCCCCCTGCCCCCAACCCCTGCTAACTGGAATTGATAAGAGAGTATCCAAGTGGATTTTTTGGAGAACCTTCAGAACAGGAAGGGAAGAGTGACTTAGACTTCCAATATCCAATAGATAAACAAAATTGAAAGCCTGAAACCCAGACAAGCCAATACTCCATAAACAAGGAGGAGGAAACAACAAAAAAGCAGTAGAATGAAGCAAGCAAAACCAGCCTCTAAAATAGTGAAA
>VZQC01006662.1:0-12040 GCA_009823505.1 Rhizomys pruinosus
TAGATTTGGAGTTTTTCAGATTTTAGAATATTTTCATAGATTTTACTTCGTGGAATATCTCTAAATGGGACCTCTGATAATAAGCTAAGTACTCCCAAACCTTAAAATTTAAATATTATATGCTGGGATTCCAGAAGTTCTGTATTTTTTAAGCATTTTAGATTTTTTATGTTAATTTTCTTTTTATTTTATTTATGTACTGTTTTATGGAATGTACTGTCGCATGTGGGTGTACCCATGTCGTGCAATGCCACAGAGATCAGACAGAAGGCAATAGATTCCCCTGAAACTTGCGAGATTAAAGACAGTTCTCAGCTCCATGTGGGCCGCTGGTATCCAAACCGGGTCTCTGCAAGAGCAGTTGGGAGCTCTTAACCGCGACGGCCATCTCTCCAGCCCCAGCATTTTAGATTTTCAAATTAGGCATGTTTACCCCATATAAACAAAACACAAAGAAGTGAAGAAAATATTGGTGGTTTGCTTTAGTTAATCACAACTGCTTTAAGACTAGTGGGCTAAATGTACAAATATTAATTAACTGCCCAGTCTCCTCATTTTGTGTTACTTTGGGATGAGACAGAACATTTTTGAAATGTACTATCATGTTCACCACAGCAAGAGAAAAGGTATATGATACTCACTGATCACTAAGACCCAATTGGAAATGCCACCTCTCTCTGACCAGAAATACTATGGCCAGAACCAGTTGTACATGGGGCCATGGCACCCTGCCAGGTTCCCTAAAGGCACATCATTGGAAATAGCATACCACACAAGTTTCACAGTTTCCACTGTCACGAGACTTTCTCTCTGCTGTTTTGAACAGATTTGATGCTTTCCTATTTAGCATCTGCAGGTTCTCCGGATAACCTATGTGATCGATCAACCTTATCAAAGCAATACCTTTCCTCGCCTTACAAGTAGTTGCTTAATATATTCTCATTCCACAAATCCTTTTACTAATGTTACTGTTCTGGGTGGCAATACTATGTTCCCATACCAGAGGCGTGCTTGATCTCTGTGTATTGTGTGTAGTCTTCCTGCTTTGTACCTCATCCCACTTGCCAAGTCAACCTGATTATTTGTAAAGGCGAATCTTATGTACACCATCGACTTTCTTGAAGTGTTGTTGTCGGAACCTAATCTATTTCTAGCCCATACAGCTTTCAGTTAGTACATCACTAATTATCTAATTGAAAAAACAGTAAGATAACCCCTTCTTGTTCAACTGAAAAAATATTATTATTACATTAAAATATGATACCTTATCTTTTAATGGTTTGGAATGATGTTTTATCAGTGTGTTTAAGAATCCATCTGGCTGCTTTTACAGAAAACCTGTGTTCAATTCCCAGAATCCACGATAACAGTGTCGCCACGTATAACGCAACCCATGCGAAGCTCCCAAGCCAAAACTAACGAAAGACCAGAAATCTCCCCTCTTCCCCGATCTCTAGAAGGAGACCCACGGCAACCATACAAGCATTCAGGTTAGTATAACCCTTAAATCTTATTACAGTTTGCAATAAAAACGCGCCCTCTAATCATAAATGAGAAGACTAACAAGAAATTCCTTTAGAATAGATATAGGCACATTGGCGTCCCTTTCTAGGTATATGATCTATAATCATACCAATAACTCTTCTAACACACTTATAACTTGAGACCCAGAACAGATATCAAACTTACAAGATTACACCCAGCAGTAACACTAGCTAAACTCTGACGATAGAGCCTCCCGTTAGAACACTATGTTGCGTGGTAAACACTATCTAGGTGAGGCATCCAAATATACATGACTCAACCATAGTCCTGCGCTTTCCACTGCTAAACTAAGACCATGGCACGCACTAACGTGATCAGCCAGCAGGATAATTTTAGAAGAGAGAAAATATAATACTGTAATTTTTACTTTCCCTAATCATGTTTGGTGTTCAACACAAGATGATCTGAGTTGTTTAGTGCTTACAGGTTTAGAGAATGAGGTGGCTGAGCCGCATATAGACCGCATGTACCTACCTCTTTTATAAGTAAGGACCATGTCGGATCCCACACACCCCACCTATGGTGCGCCGAGAATACCGTTCTGAGAAAATCCCAACATATTGCACAGAGAAGAAATCACTCACTCTACCAAGGGGAAATAGCCTTCCTACCCCACGTCTGAACCTCCGTCAGTAATCAACAATCACGGGGTTCACACGACTTAGCATTGCGAGGAGCAGTTCACTACCATACACATAGCCAATCTACAAACCAAAAAAAACGGGTAGCGTAACTCGTAGGCCACCTCTGCGTCCCAGGTGTCGGATTGCAAGCTGCTGTACCCAAACATCATGCAGCCAAAGATCCACTACACTCTTTCAGTGCCTGGTACCTGGCACACAGATTCATAAGTTGAGAGCACCCATTTCTGACTCCCTTACTACTATACATTGTCTTACTTAAAATTACTACATATATCAGATATTTAATATGGATGAACTACAAGGCATGATAATTTTTACTTATTGATAATACAATGCTTCATTAACATGAAAACAAAGCGTGAATTTAGGGAAGTTTTCTACTTCCTTAAATGCTCATATTACATTGGGTAGACAAGTTCTGAAGCACTGTATTTCTGTGACCTCCCTTGCCCAGGTGGGTGAAGGTTTTGCAACACCCCACATTCTTAAAAGGGGTTGCTGGAGGGCAGCTCCTTGTGACTCGTATCACAAAGAAGCAGCCCAGATACACATTCCGAACCCATTGCGTTCAATGTGTTGCATAACCCTGCGTTTCTAACGATATTTAATGAGCAGCTCTCCGTCCCCATCTCAAGATGATGTGAAGGCAGGTCCATCACATCCTCCTGAATCTCTCTGTTAGAGACGCAACTGCTTGGGCGGCGCTTTCTGGTTCACTGGCTCTTTTCAAACCTTGTCTGGGCTCTGACATCTGGTGACTCGCCCAGGGAAGAAACACCACATAGTATTCGAGGGTGCCCACGAGTATTTACAGCATGCAATTCCTGGCTGCTGTGCCTGGATTCGCTAGTTCTGATCATTGATTCTAGCACACCCGGAATAAATAAGACATGAATTACCCAGTCCAACCTTCAAGAAAGCGACTCGCGTGCAACGATGTCCTCCATCTAAGTATGATGTCTTTTGATAGATGAGAGCACAACCTCCCCAGAGGACACTTTCCCACAAGTTTGACAAAATATTATGATCCTGCTTAAAATCTTCTCTATTTTTAATGTCTAAATCATCCATCACTATAAAATTAAATTTCAAATCCAATTTAATCCCTGTGTTACAAATCGTGTAAGTCACTTGTTCTCAGTGTTTTAACGGTCTGATCCATTAAAAGTCTGTATAGACTGTTGTATTAGTATGCTGTCGTATTAGTGAAAGCGAAGTGGCCACGCATATGAAAATGCAATGATCTCTCTAAACAGGACCACTTTGGATAGCAAGTGTCTATCATACTGAATAAGCCACATAAAATTATCCAGTATTGTTCTAAGGTCACCATAAAACTCTATCCATAGGATGTTGTGGGCGCGATGCGCCATTATAGTTTACTTCGAAGCTCAAGAAGACATCCTTTAGAGAAAAATCAGTCATCGATGTCAGAGACATCCACCCTAATAGCTTAAACCTCAAGTATTAGTGTCGAAGACAACAGCCCACAATACAACAAACCTGAGCAAAACCATAATTTTGGCTATATCTAGCGCTTCTAACAATTTAAAACTATAATTGAATGGTAAAAGTAAAACGGTGGACGCTTACTCTGTTCATCTACTCAGCACACTATGGGATCTCTGTAAAACGGTTCACTTAACCGCGATTATCCAAAAATTAGATAGCCATATCCTATAGTGTGAAGTGGCTAACATGTCACATGTACTTAAGTATGTTCATAAAAAGCAACCAAGTGTATAAAATCTATGGCCACGTTGAAGATGCGCATAGATAAAAACTTATCAACCCACAAGTATAAAAGCTGACTCTGAGATTCCCCTGAGATTTCTGAGACAGATGTGAATAAAACTATCAGTTTGCTAACTCATCTGTGAGGAGTTTTTTTTGTCATGAGTTTTGAATTATTAGTAGACAAGCCAAACCTAGGAAGACATTGCTACTGAGAATTAGAGACCTAACAACACGAGCTACGCTGTGATGTATGGAAATCACGCCTAGGGAATACATTATCAGCTACGGAGTTCCTCGAGCATACATCCAACTCCATGCGGGAGAGAGGTTCTACCAGCTCCATCAATGTTCACATCCAATACCGCCTCCCAGAAGTTTGTTTCTCCATGTGTCCAATAGACAAGAACCCCTATTTCACAAAAGCTTAAATTATACCAAAGAAAGGTATAGAATGCATGAGCTTCCCTATTCCACCGCATAGAACAGCGGTAGGAATATCCGTACATCAGAGACCTCTATATACATTCGTTATATGTTGTCAAACGGTCTGATCCCCCATCCGAAACTACTAACTTTTTTCTACGGAAAACATTATTTCTGTGATATTCTCTTTTCACTTCCCTATCTGTCTACCTATTTCGGCTTTCCACACACCGCTCCGTATATAGAGATCCACACCCTCATCATAGCAGCACATTGACTGGCAAGAGGCCAGAATTGGGAGCAATGGGATCCACCCTATGCACACATGATGTAACAGGAAAGAGTAGTAGCTGAAACATAGTGCAGATGCCTGTAGCGAACCTAACTCGATCATACTTAAACGCTGAACCAGCCGCGACATTTGTTTTTTTAACATTTACAGCCTAAATAAAAATTGCAAAAATTCCGATGGGAACATGCCTAACTTTTGCTTTACACTAAAATAGCCATGTTAAAATTCTATTGCAATCATTCGTGTAACGAATAAAAAACGATGGACTATGCGCTGTATCCATCAGAGGCAATAGGTATTACGAAAAAAATAAGATAGACAGACCGAAAAGCTTAATACAAATTATGGTGCTCCGAGTGTCCTTATAAGTCGTATAATAGATTACCGAGCAATTCCTCTAGAAACATAATATAGGTAATATATCAGCCTTCAAATCATGATGTGAACAGAGAGTTCATTCGCATTAAGGAAAAAGACTGATTATAAGATCAACCATGCCCCAGTTCCTCATATGAAGGGATTGACAAATTGGCAAAACAAAACTCCAGAGATGATATACCTTTAATGTAACGCAGAACAACTCGACTAAAATGAGAAGATTACATTTCAAAATTGACCCATAAAGCGAAAACACATTAACGAAAATCAACAGAATCAATAGAACAAGAAGATAGGAAGTACCAAGCGCCAATGTAAACTAAAGCGACTGTAAATTACATTAAAGGAAGTTTACACAAAAGTTCTCAAATCTCTGTACGGAGCAAATCAAATAAATCCCACCAGCAGAACCACACAGACACCGAACATAGTAGCGCTTCACTATATAACTAAAAAGGGACAGTTGTACATAAGCAGCGGAGAAGGTAAAGACTAAAATACGAAAACCCACACATTCAACCCCAATTATGCCAAGGAACAATAGTTTAACCCAAAAAAACTTCCAAAAAAATACACTGATAAAGACAGGAGAAATGAGTTACTGAACACATGTTCCAGACAGAGAAAAGCCGAATGGCTTACAATTTACTTGTAATTTTAATTTGGATTTAATTAAACTAAGATTAGATTCATGTCTGTAGAGATGGTTATAATGTGCTATAGCTCCCTTTTACATATCAGATATCCATTTTTTCTACAAATAGATTGCATACTCGAGGTGGGAGAACAAAAAAGCGCCGACCAAGCAATAAAGCATGAAATAGCATTTTTCTTATTAAATATATCAAGACAATTATACTACCATAAGATGAGATCGTTGCTTATACATTTATATGGAAACTGTTGATATATCCTAGGATTCGACTATTACGAAGATCTTGCACTGCCCGGCTTTGGAAAACTGTCCACAAACTTTAGATAAAGAAAGGGCCACGATGTGATGGACGCCCCAGATGAGTATTTCTGTTAATACAAAGATAGATTCACCCAAAATGAGGAGGCTTAAGTCTTTACACAGAACTATAGGGCCCGAACACTAAGGGCTAAACCTCCGGTCTAAACTACTACCAACCTCTATATCATACTCTGCTTTTGGACTTCACTATCGACTACTAGAACACGCCCCAAAGTCACCCCATTTAATGTAGTTCCAGAAATGAGAAAAAAATAATACAATAAGACTTATCGACAAGTGTTACTTTTGAAATATAATCTATACTCGACCTTGAAGATCTTTACACTGGACACTTAGCGAGTCCTCAACCTCGCAACCCCTGGACACACACAGGTCACTTTTCTTCCTCTGTGTTCAGCGACTGACACTTTCCTCACAGGGCGAAGGATTTTTCTTTCTAACAACCCATGATGTGCGACAACATGGCTAGGCATATCCTCTCGTTATATTGTAGTAAAAATCAAGGAATGAGAAAACGTTAATTTCAATGAAAATGAGGTGTCACAATTACTGGGTCTCCTATTGAATTTCATATCGGGCACTGGGTAGTTGATACCTAAAGAGGCTTTACACTAATTTAAATTACTTCTTAATTTGAGTGTTGGTGCAGGGTTAAAGGTATCTGCAGTTCCAGAAAATCCAGTCCCATGGGAATAAGGACTCCAACTAACTGGCCCATCGCCGTGAACAATCTACTCATGAACATAACATAGTGCTCCATAACTAATCCTATTCTCTATATGAATGGTATGTAATAATACCACATTGTGTTTCATAAGCAATGCTTGTGGAAGTTCATATAGAGAAGGGTACTGAGAATCTCCCCGAGCTTCCTGGTTTTTTAAGAGTCTATGTATTGTGTTGGGAACCATATTACCTCTGCTGGTACTCACTTAGTGATAAGAGTGTAGGATTAAGTTATCTTCTTTTAGCCATATTATCTGCCCACTGCTTCAATCATGCCCTTCTAAGCGTACTATAATATTCTATAATATAGGTATCAACTTATGGAGCAAGGCTAGCCTCGGACTCACTCTGTAGCCCAGTGTGTCCTTTTCCTTGTAATTAAAAAACTTCCCACAAGTAGCATGATGACACATGGCCTGCTACTGCGGAGAGGTTCTTGGCCCGAGACACGATTCCCCCTAAATAACAATCATGTTCTGTTAGCATAATGTGTAAACCTTTGTTCAGAGACACACAGCATCCTTGGGTGATGTGAAGCGTCACAAAACTCAGTACTGAGCTTGACTGTGTTGGTTACATTAATCCATTTGTCTTATTCCTAATAGCACGTATTCGTTCTCAGTCACAAATTTCCAGGTTTAATCAACGTGATCGTAGCCATGAAGGAAGACTGAAGAGTGGGCGGAATCCAGATCGACACAAACCTCCCTAAATCGGGCTTGAGCGCAATCCAGTCCTGCACAGAGCTTCTGGAAGACATCTAATATCCTCACACCAATGATTTCCTCAATATCAGTCACAGAAGAATTAATCTTGTGCAGAAGTTGTTTTGTGGAAACCTGAGCAGTACCAGATTTCTCTACAAAGAATATGACATCTAGATGTGAATGAGGTTCAGAGGGCTGCAAACTGACAATCTGAATGTCATTCTTCCTGACACCCAGGATGTTCCTTAGAGCTCGCTGGAAGTTTCGCCAATAGTCACCAACGAATTCTTCTGGAGTGAGATTGGCAAAGCGAATAGTGATGGTGTGATTCAGCATCTCCTGCGTCACTTGCTGGATATGTACTGTGATGTCAGCCACTGTTGTAAATTTCCCATCTGTTACACTGACATTAAGAAGATACTGGCCTATATCCAGCTTTTTGTGTGCAATCAGTTTACCCCCCGTGCTGGAAACGGAGAACAGGCTGTCCATGTAGGGATCAAGACTGTAGGTCAACGTGTCATACACATCTTGGTCTGTTGCATGGATCTTTCCGATGACCCCACCTGAATATTCCTCTCCAGAAGCAGTAATGAAGATCTCCAGTGGCAAAATGGCGGGAGGATGGATGCTCTCCTCAATGACCCTGATGTCGACATGTGTCAACGACGACAGCTGGGGTTTTCCACTATCCGCCACCTATAAGAAGTAGATTCACTTCTGTCATTGTTACATGCCCTATATTAAAAATCAATTTTTCCGATTATATTAATTCTATAAAAATTTTAAGCTGACGTAATACTCATTTCTTGACAAGAAGCCTTCAAGGGAGAAGACAAACAGCTTTGTTATCTGCTCCTGCTCCCAATGAGCTCCATCTCACCGTCTGTGATGATTCGATAGTAAGTGCCAGAGGACTAACTGAAATAGAAGGAATGGGAGTTTAAAAATAGTAGTAATAGGTGTTCTGTGTGTGTATATATATATGTATTCTCCTTATATATATTTATAGTTAGTTCACATATCTATTTGCATATACTTATAATCAGTTTTTGTTTTTCCACAAAATACAAGTAAGCTGCTCAAATATACAAAGTGATGCTTGTAGCTCTTCTGATGACTCCACAGTGAAAACGATGACTTCAGTACCTTAACATGCAGGAGGTAATGGTCCTTCACTTTCCTCTTTATGTTGGCTGCCGTCAGGAGGACTCCGTGCTGGTTCACTTCAAATGCTTTGTCGTCATTGCCACTCACACCTATCGCGGTATAATATAAGGAAGGGGGCTACATCGGCCTACGTATTAGAAGGTCCTATGTACTCTCACGGATACGTTCTGAGAAGACACTGAAAGCCCTCACTTAGCTATTGTTGTTGCTTTGGCATAAAGGTCAAGCATAATCAATTCTCTAGTAGACGAAAACCTCTCAAACACATAACAAATCTGTATGAGTGAGACTTTTTGATATAATATCATAGATTATCAAATAGTATAAACTTTATTGCTAATATATCCTCATACGGAGCAGAAGGCAAGGTGACTTGGAGAAGGGGATTGGTAGTGGGGAGCGTAGAGAATAGCATGAGTCTAGAACGGGAGTGACGTGGTGCGGTAGCTGTGATGTAAGACCGAAGGTTGTGACGCGAGACACGGGAAGAGAAAGATGGGCGACATGGGAGTAAGTTGGATAAGTATGGAGGAAAATCAGCAGCAGCTGAAGACATGATTATGAAAAGCTCTTAGGAATCCCAGGACAGTGAGAATATCTTTAAAAATTAAAGCACAAAAAGAAGTGACAAGAGTTTAGCTGCATCATGTAAATGTTTCTTTTATACTACAGACAGGGACTGAAAATTTTATCTTTTCCCAGTTTTCTAAAATATAATCTTGCAACTAAGGACTGGGGCAGGAGAGCACTACTTCAGGAACCCACAAACCCTGCAGCGGGCTTACATGATGATGATGCTATTAGTTGCCCGTTGAGAAGCCACTGGCAGCATTTGTCGTTTGACATCAGACACACGATGTTCCTGGTCGTCTTTTAGACTTCTGGATTGGTTATTTTGCCATTATCCGATATGTACTTCGCACTGTGAATCGGTCTAATAACCTGAAATCTTTTTTAGGGGGAAGATAAAAACTATCACATAATGTATCTGTCTGTCATCTTTTCCATGATAGTGTCTACAGACCTCAATTGAGAATCCTGACATTCTTCCTGAATTCCTCCTGATCTATCATTATCCTATCTAGTTGGATTTTATCATTTTTTTGATCGTCCAACTACAACTTAGCGTCGAACAAAATATTCAACAGATTATACAGAGTTGAATATCCCTCCCGTAGTCTTCCATATGCTAGGGGTCTGTGTGTATTTTCTCTAACAAATCTTTACTAAAAACTTTTGCTAATCAGTAAGTTTAACAGTAAGGTTGGAAAGAATGTATAATACAAAATGCACTGAGAAAGATTTATCTTGAAATCTACTGTTCAAAGCAGTGCATTAATTGATTGTACAGGTGCTGTATCCCCCTAGGCAAAGTCATGCCTGTGAGTCGATGTGCAAGTAGTAGATACCAAGCTGCTTTCTTGTTACCTCTGTGTTGTGACTGCAGATTTTACTTTACTCCTTTTTTTCAGGATCACTACAAGCCAATTGCACTTGAGAGTCCCCCTTCTGAAATTTTCGGTTGAGAGTTTTATACCAAGCCTATCTAAATCCTTAAGATATACTTTGGGCTCTTTGTAGAAGATTGTCAAAGACAGTAACGATAACTTTGCTGTTTAGGGAAGTCTCTCGTGTTATGCTCTCTTTTATATCGCAATTGCGTATGTAAGTAGGCCTCATGATATGCTAATATCTCAGGAGTTCAAGATTCTTAGAGAGACTTCTTAAGTGACTGTTTCTCGTATGCTATCTTCATGCGTTAGCTCTCTTTCTGTTGCATCGACTAACCAAGCTTTTAGGCACAGACCTGGCAATCCCCAGCCGCCCTCAGAAGCGAGACTGTTAGAGTGGATTTAGTATATCGAATTGCCAGCCCTGAACTAATTTTTATAGTCTCTATAGCCTTGATGCTTCTTTATTGATATATACAATATATTCATTGATCTCAGCTCTGATTTTTGTAATCTAAGAATTTTTTACTATTCTTTCGTCTCCTTTCACATGCTGTCAATGACATGTAATTTCCATCCATTGCTGAATGTAGTCTCTCCCCTGGTACTGCGTTCGCTAAGATCCAGATACTCAATTTAAAAAACAATAAAGAAAAAAAAAATTTTTTTTATTTAAAAAAAAACAAACCTAAAGAAATAAAATTTTAATTGCTTTTCAAGTATTTGTACCTTGGCTTGTCAGCTCCTAAGAGGAGAATTCCAACTTTAGGGACTTTATATGACACCAATCAGATAGGAACATAAAGCACTTCATTGCTTCGGTGCTTTGTAAACAAATTATATCTCTTCTTAAACTTACCATTTCCCTGTCTAGAGGTTTCGTCACTTTCACTTCTCCCTTGACAGGGTCAATTGTAAATGGACTTCCTTGGTTGCCGTCTATAATTGAGTAATGGATGTGGCTATTTGAAGGTCCATCAGCATCATCAGCCATGACCTACAAGATATCAGTCTTGTTTAGGAGAGACTGCTAAGGAAGAGGCAGAGGTAGTAATAGCTACTTGTTTTAAGGCAGTTATTTAAAGTCACTAATTGGCTCAACAAAGGATTTCTCAGTGCTGGGGCTGGAGAGATGGCTCAGTGGTTAAAAGCACTGGCTGCTCTTACAGAGGACCAAGAATTCAGTTCCCAGTACCCACGTGGCAGATAACAACTGTTCATAACTCACTCATTTCAGGCAATGCAGTGTCCTCTTCTGGGCTCTGTGGTCACTGTGTGACATGCACTACATGCATGCAAGGCAAAAAAAAAACCTCATACACATTTTAAAAAATGAATAAAAATTTTAAAAAGAAAAAAAAAATCTGAGTATTGAGGATCAAATCCACAGCCTCACATGTACTAGGTAAAGGCTCTAACACTGAGCTATGTCCTCAGATTGAACATTTTCATAACTCTAAAATATTTCTAATAAAGCCAGTATAATACCTGGACTGATTTTGCTGAATACTCCTTCAAATACCCAGATGAAGCAAACTGAAGGGAAAGTTACCCACCGTGACGACAGACTGCTCAAGAATGGCGTCCTCACTGACCACCGTCGTGTAGGTGTCTTGGCTGAACACTGGGGTGTTATCATTGATATCTGTGACATTGATGCTTACAGTTGCCACATCACTCAATGAAGGTGTGCCTCCATCAGTGGCTTCCACAGTCAGGTAGTATTCGTGGGAGCTTTCATAATCCAGGTTCTCAATGATAAACACAGTCCCTGTACAGAGAGAGAGAATTATTTCTAATACTCTAATTCCACTTTTTTCTTATTACAGCAGTTAAAACAACATTTATATAGACATTTAGTTCTCATTTCAAAAGTTCACTTGCCGGGCGTGGTGGTGCATGCCTTTAATCCTAGCACTCGGGAGGCAGAGGCAGGTGGATCTTTGTGAGTTCAAGGCCAGCCTGGTCTACAGAGTGAGTTCCAGGACAGC
>VZQC01006666.1:0-155441 GCA_009823505.1 Rhizomys pruinosus
GGAAGACAGTTTCTTAACAGTTAATCATATACAACACAGCGATTCCACTTCTGAGTACTTACCCAAAAGAGCAGACCAGCAACCCACAGTTGGAGCCCCTTGGGAATTCTCTGGCCTCTTTGGGTATCCAAGAACACAGACTTGGCAGAGGGGACTGGGCTTGCCCACTGGGTGCCTCCTGGGTGTGGGGAGAGGAAGCCCTGCGAGTGCTTGGGAAACAGTCAGTGAAATCTTCATTTCCTTCACTCTGCCCCATGATCGCCCTCACCTTCCTTATCTTTCTGACTTCCTCACTGGAGAAGGGGAAACTGCTCCCCTTCTCTGGTGCAGGTAATAGGTGATATGTGAGGCTCGGCTTCTTTGAGAGTGACTTGGGCTTTATGTGGATTTAACAGAAGGGTTTCAAGATTAACGTTTTTCCTTCCACCATGTAATTCACTTCAGAGACACCTATACAGAGACTGCACACAAATGTTCGTAATATGTATTCCTAATAGCTCCAACTGGAAACAATCCAAGTATCCACAAACAGGTGAACAGATGAATGAATTGTGCTGTGTCTAGGTAAAGGAATACAGTCATTGCTCCTTATGGAGGAGACAGGGAGTGGACTTGGGTCGGACACTCCTTCCTATCTGTAACCAAAATCTATGACTTGAGGCCCTTAAATAAAATGTGGAATTTACATATAACCTACATCCATCCTTGTACTTCAAATCACTGCTACAGTATTACTACACCTAACACAACGTGCATGCTGTGTAAATAGTTGTTATACTGTATTATTTGGGGAATAATAGCCTGAAAAGAGACTGCACAAGTTCAGCACAGACACATTTTTTTCAGATATTTTTGATCCACATTTGCCTGGATCTACGGAAGCAGGTGTGGATAAAGGGACAACTGTAACATTCTGCAATAAAGATAAACTATTGAAGCTTCCAGCCACATGAATAAATCTCAAAATAATTATGCTGCTGCCTACAGAAATCATTAAAACAAACAGTACTACACAATAAAAAAAATAATAATAATTATGCTGGGAAAAAGCCACATAAGAGGGCAATCCTGTGCCTTGGTTCCAGTCTACAATGGTCTAGAACAACCATGTAATATCCATAGTGACAGAAATCAGGACAGTATCTGCACAGCACAGTGTGACACAGGGACATCACACACACACACACACACACATATACACTGTGTGTGAAGATTGAAATGCCTAGTCCTTATGGTGGTTGTGTTCTAGGTGTATACATTTATCAGAAGCCACCAACCTGCATGTTTAAAATGGGGGACCTTCATTGTGTATAAATTGTACCTCAAAGAAGTTGACTTGAAAAAACACAAGAATAGGATTTTGATAATACCTCTAAACCAGCATCTTTTCCTGTTGTTACTGTTCTTCTCTTAGTTTCTTTTCCCTACATTGTTTATTTAACAAGATAAGAATTGGCCAATACATGGCAGACTATGCTAATCAAAATTCTTGCCTGGAGTGGTAGCACAGGTCTTTAATTCCAGCACTCAGGAGGCAGAAGCAGGCGGATCTCTGTGAGTTAAAAACCAGCCTGGTCTACATAGTGAGTTCTGGGTCAGCTAGGCCTACAAAATTCTTTTGGTAATCACGCATAGTGACATACGCTATAATGCCAGCACTCAGGAAGCAGAGGCAGAAGGATCCTGAGCTCCAGGACAGTGTGGTTCAGTCCCTACCCACCATGAATGAGGTCCTAGGGTTCCATGCCCGGTGCTGCCAATTGATTACTTAATTTAAATCTTTTGGCAACAGAATTCCAATTCAAATTAGTTCATCTGGCCAGGCGTGGTCTCTGTGAGTTCAAGGCCAGCCTGGTCTATAGAGCGAGTTCCAGGACAGCTGGGGCTACAGGGAGACCCTGTCTAGAAAAGGCAAAAAAATAAAATAAATAAAATAAAATAAAAATTAGTTCATCTGATCAGAATAAGTGTTTTGGAGAAAGCAGTGGTAGCGCTGCATTGTGGAATTCTCCCGTCCATTCCATTTCCAGCAGAGGACTGAGCAGTTGGTGCACTGAAGTACCTGTCCCAGACAGAGGCAGGTAAAGCAGCACTGGTGCAGAACACCAAGAGGTTCAGCAGCATCCATTTAGGCCGGTGTCTCCATTACTTCTTTTCATAACATGGTATCCATGAAAGAAATGAGGAGACACCTTTGAGTGTCAGGCTTTGGCAGTGGTCACTGGAATTGCTCCTCCTAATTAAAACTTTAGAACCTTGCCTTCCAATGTAGGGGGCATGCCATGAGAAGAAGGGGTATAATTCTTTGACTATGAAGAGTCTGCAGAATAGATCAAATATTCCATGTCTGCAACTTAAATTCATCTACATGGATATTGTAATGCCTCAAATCATATTCCCTATACAGCCCGTGCATTGCTGGCTCTATCAAACAGCATATACGATGTATGAGGAGGGTTGAGGACCCACCTCTCAGCATTCACCCAAAACTCATGCACTATGTGTTCCTTAGTGAGCCAAGCTCTGTGCAGAGCCAGGAAGAAAGACCAGAGAAGGAAAGAGAACAGATTCACTACATTTCACTGCAACCAAACACTTGACAAGCAACAGGGGAGGATGGAGGATTGATTTTGGTTCACGGTCTCAGGAGCTCTAAGTCCATCATGGTGGGAAGGGCCCCAGCCTGCCACCGGGACTCCCTACACCATCCTGGATCAGCAAGCAGAGATGGGATAGGATAGGAAGTAGGACCAGATCATAAACCCCAAGCCCTGTCCCCAGAGGCCCACTTCTACCAGGCAGACTCCCCCTCCCACAGGTTCCATAACCTTCCCCAAACAGCTCCACCAGCTGGAGGTTAACTGTTTAAATGCTTGAGCCTGTGGGAGACATTTCACATTCAAGCTATGGCTGGGTAAGAAGGAGAGAAAGAGGAAGGGAAGGGGGAGGCAGAAGATGAAACCAGCTTCATCCGGCCAAACCAAACGGCTTGTTGTTCTCCATGCCCACCTCCCACTCAACTGTGGCCCACTCGCTGTGGCTTGGAGAACCCTGTCTCATCTGTCGTAGCTCTCAACAGCTCCATTTGTTCAGATGCCACCACAGGACCCCGTATAACACACAGCCACCCTCAGGAACTCTACTGGAGTACCCACAGTCCCACTTGGCACTCCATTAAAAGACCAGCCTGGCCTTATTAGCAAGTCTATAGCTTCAGAAGCTGAAAAAGTGCAGCTCTTCCCATTTATTGGCCATATTATTCTCGTCAGCGGCTTTTAGAGGATTTTGCTAATGGCTCAGGGACTGTATGCACCATCACAATTAAGATATCGCTAATAAATTAAGTTTTATGGACATAAATCAGCAGGTATGCTTATTCAGCTGTTACACCTCACTTAGAAGAAGCTTCCCACCTTAAGATGAGGTCTATTTCTATTCATGGGTTGTAATGGCCTTGTTAATGGAATATTAATTACCCCAGTTGTTGGACAGCAAACTATCTGTTCCTGCTCTCTTGCCACCCATGTTCTTAAAGGAAAATGTTTTTCCAACTTTCTGTCACTAAGACTGTTGAATCTCAGCCAAACCTACTCTACCCTCTCTAGCTACCCTCTCTAGCAGAATAGAATGATGGTCACCCTCCTGGCCCCTGCACCCTAAAGGAAGAATAAAACAAAGCCTTAAGGCATCACAGAGATTGCTCCCCCACCATGCCCTGAATCCCTCAGGAATGAGTTCACTAAAACCTGAAACTCCACAGCACTTATGCTCAGTCTACATGAGACACCCCGAGAGGAACGGAGGATCAGACCGAGCGTAGGAAGCCAGCTTCTCAACTTCCGCCTTACTATAGAAGCTGCCATCAACTGAGTGGTTTCAACCAAGGCATTCATTTCTCACTGTTCTAGAAGCAGGGAAGTCCAAGATCAAGCCGTTGGCAGAGTGTCTGGTGAAGACTGACTTCCCTCTTGTAAAAGACTACTTTCTCGGGGCTGGAGAGATGGCCTAGTGGTTAAGAGTGCTATCTGCTCTTGCAGAGGACCCAGGTTTGATCCCCAGCACCCACATGGCAGCTGAGAACCACCATTAACCCCAGTTCCACGGGAATCTGACACCCTCTTCTGACCTCTGAGGCATTGCACGACATGGGTGCACAAACCTACATGCAGACAGTACATTCAATACAAAATAAATTAATTTTTTTTTAATTTTTAAAAAAGACTGCTTTCTCACAGTGTGTCCACATGGCCCTTCCTCGTGGGTATGTTCTGCTCTCTGAGAGAGGGAGGGAGAGAGGGAGAGGAAAGGGAAAGGAAGAGGGGGAGAAGGAGGAAGAGGAAGAAGAGGAGGAGGAGGAGGAGGAGGAGGAATCTCTTCTAAGGTCACTAATTCTATCGTGTGGGTACCATCGTCACAACCTCATCTAAACACACAGATGACACCTCTAAAATAATTCCATTGCTGTTTACAGTTTCCACATATTAATTTGGGAGGACATGAATATTCATCCCACAATACAACTCCAGCATAGCCAACAGTGACCTTAGGCTAGTCTCTTGCTCTCTCTCTCTCTGGGTCTTATATTTATTAGATGAGCGCAATAAAGTGCCCATGGGTAAAGTAAATGGAAAATCCAACCCTGAGAAATACACCAGTCATGGACCATTTTTTATTATCTAACACTATGGAAGAAACACCATTCACCAAGGGGAGGGGTAGAGTTTGCCAGGAAAGGAGTGAAGGTTCTGATTGTCAATCATCCTAGACAGTTGTTAATTCAGGAGTGTAAAAGGAGCTGTGGAGGTGGTGCTGGGGAGATGGTTCAGTTACTAAAGTGCCCCCCACATGCAGGCCTGAGGACGGGAGTTCAAAACCCAGCACGCACATAAAAGCCAGACGTGGCGGCACTTACTCATATAGTCCAAGCACAGGGAAGGCAGAGACAGGAGGATCTCTGAGTCTTGCTGGCCAGCTAGTCTAGACTAATCAAGGACCTCCAAGTTCACTGAGAGACCCTTTCTCAAAAAGCCAAGGTAGGGGCTGGAGAGATGGCCTAGCGGTTAAGAGCGCCGACCACTCTTACAGAGGACCCGGGTTCGATCCCCAGCACCCACATGGCGGCTGAGAACCGTCTGAAACTCCGATTCCAGGAGAACTCCAGTTCCAGGGGAATCCGACGCCCTCTTCTGACCTCCGCAGCATTGAACGACATGGGTGCACAGATTTGCATGCAGACAGTACATTCGTACATACAGAAATAAAATAAAATTAATAAAAAAAAAATTAAAAAAAAAAAGTCAAGGTAGACAGAGATGAGGCAGGTAAACTAGCATTGACTGCTGGCTTTGACACACACACACACACATACACATACACACACGTACCCTATTGGCACACACATGTGCATAAATAAATAAATAAATAAATAAATAAATAAATAGGAAGGAACCAGGGCCTGTGGAGAGGCAGGAGAAAGAGAATCCTTTCTCCCTATAGGGATGCATCAGGAATTATTTGGCTCCTAATTCTGCATCATGGAAAGGCTGGAGAAGAGTGGGATGCCGGAGCATGCCAGGTGGGCCAGCAAGGACAGGGCGGCACACCTGTCACCAACAGGGACTACGGCCACGCAGGTACCCGCAATGCAGAATAGCAGCCATGTTCAGGAAGTCCACGTCCGGCAACCAGGAAGAGCGGGGCCAGGCCATGAGAGAAAGTATGCACCTGAAGGGAATGTACCCTGAGGAAAGCAACTTAAGGGAGAAAGGGTTTGTTTATCTTGGTGGACAAATCGAGACTACAGTCCATCGTGGCAGGGAAGTCAGGGTGGCCGGGGCTTAGAGCAGCTGGTCACATGGCCTCAGAGTCGGAAGCGGAGGAACGAAAGCACGCGCAGTGCTACTAAGCTCCCTTTTTCCATTTATCCAGTGCAGGAGCTGCTGCCCAGGAAGCGGCCCCACCCACGGATTAAAATGGCTCTTCTAAGGGGCTGGAGAGATGGCTCAGCAGTTAAGAGCACTGACTGCTCTTGCTGAAGAGCCTGGTTCGATTCCCAGCACCTACATGGCGGCCACCCACCATCTGTAACACCAGTTCCAGGGGATCTGATGCTCTCTCCTGACCTCCGCAGGCATGGCTGTACTTACCTATATTCAGGCAATATACTCATACACATAAAATACTAATTAAAAAAATTTTTTGGTCTTTTTTTTTGAAACAAGATCTCCCTGTAGCCCTGGCTGGCCTGTAACTCACTATATAGATGAGGCTGGCCTTGAACTCACAGATATCTGCCTGCTTCTGCCTCCCAAGTGCTGGGATCAAAGACACGTGCCACCATGCCTGGCAAATTAAAAATTTTTTAAAAATCAAAATATTTTTAAATTTTTTTTTATTAATTTTATTTATTTCTGTATGTGTACGAATGTATTGTCTGCATGCAAGTCTGTGCACCCGTGTCGTGCAATGCCGCGGAGGTCAGAAGTGGGCGTCGGATTCCCCTGGAGCTGGAGTTCTCCTGGAGTTGGAGTTTCAGACGGTTCTCAGCCGCCATGTGGGTGCTGGGGATCGAACCCGGGTCCTCTGCAAGAGCGGTCGGCGCTCTTAACCGCTAGGCCATCTCTCCAGCCCCAAAATCAAAATATTTTTAACAAGAAAAAATAAGCCAGGTGTGGTGATATATGTCTTTAATTCCAGCATGCTGGAGGTAGAGGCAGGTGGATCTCTATGAGTTTGAGGCTAGTCTGATCTATATAGCAAGTTCTGGGCCAGCTGGAGCTACAGGGAGACACTGTCTCCAAAAGACAAAAATAAATAAATAAAATAAAGTAAATAAAATGGCTCTTCTCACATAAATGATTGTTATCAAAATAATCCCCAAAGGCCTGACTACCATGAAATTCTAGATTCTTTCACGTTGACGACTCTCGACAACACGGATGGTAATTCCTACTCTAATCTTGGACCAGGTTGTCCTTGAAAATCTCAGCAAAAGCTGGGCATGGTGGCACATGCCTTTAATCCTAGCACTCGGGAGGCAGAGGCAGGTGGGTCTTTATGAGTTCAAGGCCAGCCTGGTCTACAGAGCAAGTTCCAGGCGCTACAGGGAGACCCTGTCTTGAAAAGACCAAAAAAAAAGAAAAAAAAAAGAAAACCTCAGCAAAAGAAAAGTCCAAGCACAACCCAGAACACCTGGGTCCCAGGCCCTGCTCTCTGCGTCTAAATCTCCATGCCCTCTGAGATCATTCCCCAGCTGTCTGTTCCTTCTCTCAACCACTAATGTCAAGGTCAAGCAGCCTCTGCCTCTGAGAAATGCCAGTTGAAATAGTTTTAGAGCGTGCACATGCCCTTCCTTTTCTTCATCTGGGGTAAAATTCTCAGACCCAGGGAACTGCTAGAAGAATTTCTTTCTTTGCATCCATTTAGCATATCAATTCTCACATTTTCTGCTTGAACTTCAGAGCAAAGGGAAGCTGAGCCTTTGCTTATTTAATGCATGGTTTTGCGTATTTTCCTGGACTCCTTCAGTTCTCCCTTTGCCCTTGAGTTGCTACCACAGACCTTCCCTGCTCCTGGGCAGAGGCAAGGCCCATTCTCTCCATAGATAATTCAATAGCAAACCTTCCCGTACATTCTCCACTCCAGAGAGCAAGAGACCAATTCAAACTGGGATACAGAAAAGGTGTAGAGAATGAGAGACTAGGCCAGAGGACCCCAGACAGTAGCTACAAGTCTGGGTGGAAGGAGAGAAGCAATGTTTGTTTTTCAAGGCTGATGTAATGGGACCAATGAGACTGGTGCTCTGTGATGAGGCTGTGGGCTGTCTGGAAGCAGTGTTGGCTGAGAAATTCTCACACAGTAGTAGGATACTGCAGACTCGGGCATCAAGGGACCTGAGGGAGCTTCCAGAAGTAGAACAGAGGGGGAAACATGAAAGTGTGTAGACCAATGTCTTCATCAGAGAGAGAGAGAGAGAGAGAGAGAGAGAGAGAGAGAGAGAGAGAAAGAGAAAGAGAGAATCGCACTGCTTTTTCTTTTTTCTAAATCATGCTTTAGTTACCTTTTTATCACTATAACCAAAAATGCCCAGGCTAATTATAAAGCACTTATAAAGAGAACAAGTTTTGTTTTGACTCACAGCACAGTACAAGATCAGAAGGCCTGAGGCCTTGTACTTCTCACAAAGGCAGCGCATCCTGGCAGGAGTCTGTGGCAGAGCAAGATCACATCGCCAGCCATAAAGCAAAGATTGAAGCAGGCTGGGATCCCAAAAATCTCCTTCTGGGTAAATGCCAATGACCTAAGGGCCTCTCATTAAGCCCCACCTCTTAAAGGTTCCACTAGCTCTCCATAGAGCCATTCTGGAGACCAAGTTGTTAATGTATAAACCTTAGGGGGACATTAACCAAACCACCACAACCAGAAGTCTTCAGAGGTGCCTCAGTCTCTGTCAGCTACTGCTGAGTAACACACAGCCTCAGGTACCACAATAAGTATTTGTCAGACATCTGCAGGTCATGTGGGGGAGGGGCAGTCACCTGATCCAGGCTGGGTTCACCTGACCAGCTCCAACCTACAGGTTTGGCCTGAGCCTCTCCCACTTTTACTCTCCTTAGACCACCAAGGCTCCCTAGGCAGGTTCCTCTCATGGAACAAGGAACCACAAGTGACAGGCACACAGAATGCATGGATATAAAACATGTCTCATGAGGCCTGGCTCAAGTTGGCACTCTGTGTCTATGGTCCCTCTCAGGGCTAAAGCAAGTCAGTCACA
Organism: Rhizomys pruinosus; assembly: GCA_009823505.1. Classification (NCBI taxonomy): domain Eukaryota; kingdom Metazoa; phylum Chordata; class Mammalia; order Rodentia; family Spalacidae; genus Rhizomys; species Rhizomys pruinosus. The sequence goes on from VZQC01006666.1 coordinate 8,774, forward strand.
TGACTGAGCATTAAAGAACAGGGAAATATATTTTTCTTTAGTGGGAGGAACTATAAAGTCATATAAAAAGGTCATAGACAGAGAGGTGAGGATTGCTGACAATGAAACCTACAAAATGAATGAGTCTCAGATGCTACTTAGTTAATGAGACACTTTTTCAGACGGTTTTTACTTTACTCTTCAACTCTAATATACTGATTATGTCTCTATTTTACAGAAGAAAGTAAAACTCTAAAAGAAGAGATGTGGCACAATCACTCTATTATTAAGAATAAAACTATGGGGCTAGAGAGATGGCTCAGCAGTTAAGAGGGCCGACTGCTCTTGCAGAGGACCCGGGTTCAATTCCCAGAACCCACATGGCGGCTAAGAACCATCTTTAACTCAAGTTCCACGGGAATCCGATGCCCTCTTCTGACCTCCGTGGCATTGCACGACACAGGTGCACCAACCTACATGCAGACAGTTCACTCATACACATAAAATAATAATAAAAAAAGAATAAAACTGTATAGCCAACTTCAAGACCATAATCTTTTTTTTTAATTTTTTTTAAAAATTTTATTTATTTCTGTATGTGTATCAATGTACTGTCTGCATGCAGGTTTGTGCACCCGTGTCGTGCAATGCCGCAGAGGTCAGAAGAGGGTCTTGGATTCCCCTGGAACTGGAGTTCTCCTGGAATTGGAGTTTCAGACGGTTCTCAGCCGCCATGTGGGTGCTGGGGATCGAACCCGGGTCCTCTGTAAGAGCGGTTGGCACTCTTAACCACTAGGCCACCTCTCCAGCCCCAAGACCATAATCTTTGCCACAACCCCCATTGTGGAAAACGGAAAGAATTTCCATGATCCTAACCATAAAGGGTTTGGCACTGCAATGTTTCTGTGGCCTCAGAAATGATTTGAAACCCACTGTGTCATTCCACAAACACTAGCTGCACGCCTACTGGGTGTCAAATCCTGCTGCCACAGGACTAAGAAAGCAAGGGAGATACCTATCATGGATGCTCTGAAGTCTGAGGTTCTGTCTGGTGCTAACACTCCACAAATAACAGTAAGAAGTGCAAGCCATTACTACCCCAGGACTCCTAAAACCTGCAGGCTCTCCAAGCCTGAAGATGTGGAGTGAGGGTCGACCTCAGAATGGGTCACCTGTTCCACTGGTCTCCACGGCTCCAGGGTGAACTTGCAAGTGCTGCTTCCAAGTTTCGCATCTCCAGTCCCATCCTCTGGGTTTTGGTGAATCCCAAACCTGCTGCTCTGTGGTTTAATTGCCTGTAGACTGGGGGTCATCCCCTCCCTCGCTGAGCACCTGAGTACCTTACCTAAAAAAACCTCAGTGCCACAGGAGGTCCTGGGCACTGTCAGACAAATAAACGCATACAAACAGCAACGCATACAAACGCCAATGCATACACGCCCTGAAGAGTCCCCATCCCTTCCTGCTGTCAGTCACAGGGACCCAGCTCACAGCATCTCCACATTGCTGGAGTCCCTGGGGATTTGGGAATGGAGGCCTGCATTTAAGAAACAAACTCCCCTACCCATGGCCATTCATGCTTTGTTTTTGTTTTTTTTTTTTTTAATCTAGAAGGCTGGAGAGATGGCAGAGCTGTTAATAAAAGCTAAGACTGACAACCAAAATGTAAAAAACCTAGTGAGGGCTAAGGAGATGGCTTGCCTTGTAAACAGAAGGACCTGAGTTCAATCCCTATCCCCCAAACTCATATATATAAGCAGGGCATAGTGGCACTCAGCAATCCCAGCACTAGGGAAGTAAAGACAGGCAGATCACTGGAGCTTACTGGTCAACCAGCCTAGTCTATGCTGCAAGTTCACAGACAATGAAAGACCTTGCCTCAAAAAAAAAGAGAAAGAAAATTGACACACACATGCACATGCACCCACATACATATACATACCTGCATACCTATACATATACATACACACACATACATCTTATGACCTGCACCCATATTTTCTGTTTCACTATTTTTTATTCCTTTTATGTGTATGACTGGATTGCTTGCATGTAGGCAGGTGCAATTGGTGTCTTGCAATGTCTGTGGAGGTCAGAAGATGGCGTCGGATACCCTGGCACTGGAGTTACAGGTGGTTTGCCACCATATGGGTGCTGGGAATCGAACCCAGGTCCTCTGCAGGAGCAGCCAGTGCTCTTAACTGTTGAGCCATCTCTCCAGCCCCATTGTTTCACCGTTTTGAGTCATTCTCTGGCTCCAATTCTCAGAGGCCTTCGGGGGCCCTGAACTCCCCAGACCTTTCCTTAATGATGAGGCTAAATCACTGAGACCTCACTCCCAAATCCCAATGCTGGAGACTGCTGCTCGGACCGGAAGCCTTGCTCATCCACAGCTGTACTACTACTTCCTGTTCATCTTTTTTTTTTTTTTAATTTTATTTATTTTCTGTATGTGTATCAATGTACTGTCTGCGTGCAGGTCTGTGCACCCGTGTCGTGCAATGCCGCGGAGGTCAGAAGAGGGTGTCGGATTCCCCTGGAACTGGAGTCCTCCTGGAATTGGAGTTTCAGACGGTTCTCGGCCGCCATGTGGGTGCTGGGGATCGAACCCGGGTCCTCTGTAAGAGCGGTCGGCGCTCTTAACCGCTAGGCCATCTCTCCAGCCCCCCTTCCTGTTCATCTTATCTCCACTTTCTCCCTGTTTCCTCCAAACACAGATGCTTACTGCCTATGGAGTTGTAGATGCTACAAAGAAGCTGTTGCCCCAGCTCAATGTCCACTCTACCACAGTGTGAGAGAGCAGGCATGGGGCAGGGTAGAAGGCTGCCATGTGGCTCTATGAGTGGGGGTGAAGTGTAAGGAGCATGAGGACATGGCGTGCTCATGTGTCCTGGGTGTGCTATTTGTGTGGTGTGTGCCTTGCCTATGTGTATGGTATTGGGTGTCCATGTACAGTCATGTCATATACTACATGCGTGTGGTTCTCCCTGTATATATGGTGCTTGGGTGCCCACAGGCATGTTTGTGGAGTGTACCCTGTAACATGTTTGGAAACCAGTGGTTCACCCCACATGGTATGAATCTCTGGTCCAGAATAGGTTTGCTATTAAGTTTGGATATAGTGGAAAGTATGTCTGTCCTTTGGGGAGAGTAACAAGAGATGAGACCCATAAGGGACCCCACCTGCCGTGGCAGGCAGGAGAGGAGTCGTTTCTTGGTTAAGCCTTTCAGACCTACCCAAATAAAGAGCAGCAGGAAGAGAATGAGCTATTTGGAAAGAGTTCAGGTAGAAATAGGCCATCAGTTGGCACCAAGAAGAAAGAGGTCATAAGTCAGGATAAAGCCAGGAAATATGGAGGGTGAGGGTAGAGGCTCAAAGTGAGGGTCTGCTCCCCATGGGGACAGATGAAGGGTGGAGCAGCTTGAAACAGAAAGGCACAGCCTTCAGGAAGTGTGGCCCACAGAGACCTGGGTTCCAGTTCTGACCTCTGATAACTTCCTATTGTGGCTACAAAGGACTGATTTCATTACACTGTCTCAGCTTCATACACATAATGAGTTGCTGTAAAGATTAAAACAAAGCAATACACAAATGATCTTAACACAGTGCCTGCTGTACAGCAAGCACAGACACCGCCACTGCTTGCCGGTGATAACCTCCCTTCACCTCCAGCCTCCCCTCTGCTGATATCTCAAAAGCCTCTGCCAGAAGACTCAACCCCACCAGGCTAAGAGGACATGGGGGTTTGAACCTCCAGCCCACCAGGCCCAATGCCTTAGCTCTTGCTGCATGCCCCTCAGGAGATGCCCAGTGTCCGCCTGCTCCTCGTCAGAGCTCGAGCTGCCTGGTAAGCAGCTGATAGTGGAGGCAGAGGGGGAGGGCTGATGCGTGTGATTGCCAGGTGAGCATATTTGTATATGTTTGAGGGCAGTTCCTTACACTGAGGCTGTACCCATAACTGAATCCTGGGATGTGGTTCATTCATCCATTCATGGGTTAGGAACCTTCCAGGAACTGTCCTTGGAGGTGGGTGACATGGTGTTAACTGCAATCCAAACTGTAGATGTCAGGCACCCCAATATCACATATCACTTTGATGTATAATAATAATGATTTAAGGGGGCTAGAGAGACAGGTCAGAGGTTAACAGTACTGGCTGCTCTTGCAGACAACCTGGGTTTGGTTCCCAACATCCACATGGCAGCAACATCCATCTCTAATTCCAGCTCCAAGGGTGTTGGAACACCCTCTTCTGGCCTCTGTGGGCACAGCATATACATGGTGCACATAATACATGCAGTCAACGCATTCATACACAAAATAAAAATAAATTTTTTAAGCCAGATATGGTGGCACACTCTTTAATCCCAGCACTTGTGATGCAGAGGGAAGCAGATCTCTGTGAGTTCAAGGCCAGCCTGGTCTACAGAGCTAGTTCTAGGCCAGCTGGGGGTATAAGGGGATCCTGTCTCAAAAAGACCAATTAATTAATTAATTAATTAATTAATTTTAAAGAACTGATAATTTTGTTGTTATAATACCATTGTTTCAGTATGTTCTAAAATCTGAATTATTTGCATCTTCAGAGATAACGAGAAAGTTTATGCTACATCAAAATTTCTAATTGGCTCAAGGAACAGCACATTAGAACTCCATCTGTCCACACTCCTCCCCCTGCTGCTGGTAAAATCCCACGGCGCGCAAGGTTGACTAGTTGCTGCTTGCTTTTCCATTTGCTGGATTGGTTTGGGTGATGTTGGTAATTCATAGGCCTGCCAGTCTCATCCGGCTTCGGCTGCGCTCGCAGGCCTTGATGCTATTTCCTTAGAATGGGGCAGGGAGACCTATCAGGCAGATTAGAGGAGGATATGGACTCAGGACTGTAGAGAAGGGAGTACAGAGAAGGGAAGGGACTTCTAGATCTCCACCCTCCTTTCCACAGGGTGGGATTCCCTCTGCTTCCTTCCTAGGAAAGGGCAGATCCCTGTGGTGCCATCTCTCCTCAGAGAGTTCAATTTAACTTCCACTCTCCTGGAAGAACCAGGTTCCCCCCACCCTCTGCCCTGCGTCTATCTCAGGTAGATCATAGATGAAGGATAGAAGACCTTGGGGGTCCTACCTCACCTTTTAAATAAAATGCCAATATTTTATTGCTTTATTTTTTGTTTTTGTTTTCTTTTTTAATTTTAATTTTTTTTTAATTTTCCATTAAAAAATTTTTTTACTATTAAACTTTTTCCATAGGTCATAGATCATTTCTCAATCGAATCTAGAATCACTTCCCTTTCCGTGCTCCCTATCCCACCCGAGTCCCTGCACTCTGCCATGCATGTCCTGTATCTTTTTCTGAGTCTTTCCAGAGGGTTTTTTTTTTTTCAGTTCTTTCATTGTTGTTCTCTCCAACTTGTATTGCTACAGTATATATACATAGTTATAGATATATATACATAAATATATAATACATAGTTATAGATATACACATATCACTTGAATTGTAGGATTTTTTTTTCCTAAAAGATGTCATGTTTTCCTTAAGGAAGTGCTCAAAAGTTCTTCCTTGGCAATCCCAAACAACCATCAATCCTGCACTTTTGCTCCACATAGGGGTCTTTCCCTCCCATGGTCTCCCAAATGAAGTCCAGTAAGCATGTGTCCTGTCTCAATCCCCCTCACTGGCCTCCATGATACAATCCAGGTAGTCCAACAATGGCAGTCTATATTCTGACAAGGCTGACATCCCCCTAGCTGTTTAGTCCACAAGCTGGGTATCTCAGTAGTCCCCATCTGGCATTGAATGTTTGGAGGATTCTTGGAGAGACATGAGTCCTCAGTCCATATTGGAACATTACAAAGCTGTGTCTCATGTCTTTGAGGAGTGCCAAAAGCGGTGGCAGCCACAGAGTTGATGCACTTGCCAGTAAGAATTAAAGACAGAAAATGCCAATATTTTAATCTTTCTCAAAATACCATATTGTCATGGGGGGTAAGCAGCTCTGGAGGGGTTACTGTTATTGTTGTTGTTGAGACAGAGCCTTCCAATATAGCCTTGGCTGGCTGGTACTCCCTTTGTAGCCCAGGCTGGCCTCAAAGTTGTGACAGGCCTCCTGTCTTAACCTCCCCAAATCCTAAGACAGTAAGCATCTGCCAGCATACCCAGCCCCTGTGACCATGTTGATCTAATGCTTTATCGGCTAAAGTATAATAGTGAGCAAAATTTCTGACCCTTGAGGAATTTATGTTAATAGGTGAGTCATAATGTCCTAGTTGGATTTCTTTATTTTTATTTTTATTTATTTATTTATTTATTTATTTATTTATTTATTTATTTATTTTATGTGTATGAATGTACCGTCTGCATGCAGGTCTGTGCACCCATGCCGTGCAATGCCGCGGAGGATAGAAGAGGGCATCAGATTCCCCTGGAACTGGAGTTCTCCTGGAATTGGAGTTACAAACGGTTTTCGGCCGCCATGTGGGTGCTGGGGATCAAACCCAGGTCCTCTGCAAGAGCAGTAAGTGCTCTTAACCGCTAGGCCATCTCTCCAACCCCCGCTAGTTGGCTTTCTATTGCTGTGATGAAACACTAACCAAAGCCAGCTTGGGAGGAAAGGGTTTATTTAGCTCGCATGTCCATCAGTAAGTGAAGCCAAGGCAGAATGCAAAAGCACAGGAACCTGGAGGCAGGAGCTGAAGCAGAGACCACAGAGGAACACTGCTTACCAGCTTGCTCCTCTGGCCTGTGCACAGCCTGCTTTCGTATATACCCCGGGACCACCTCCCAGAGGTGGCAACACCCACGGGGGGCTGGGCCCTCCTACATCATTCAATAATCAAGAAAATGCCTCACAGACATGGACACAGTCCAATCCCATACAGGAAATTTTCCAGTTGAGGTTCCTTATTCCCAGGAGTGTCGAGTTGACAACTGAGCACACACGATTTAAAAGATTGAGCACATGGGCCATTTCAAAGTGCAGTATGGGTTAGTGCAGTTAACCTTATCACATAACCAACCATTCTAATGTGTCCTTGTGGTATGATTAAGAATGTTTCTTTTGAGACTGGAGAGATACTGCTCTTGCAGAAGATCTGGGTTTGGTTCCCAGCACCAAATGGTGGTTAACGACCACCCATTACTGCCAGGCATGGTGGCACATGCCTTTAATCCTAGCACTTGGGAGGTAGAGGCAGGTGGATCTTTGTGAGTTCAAGCCCAGCCTGGTTTATAGAGTGAGTTCCAGGACAGCTGGGGCTACAGGGAGACCCTGTCTTGAAAAGACCAACAAACAAACAAACAAACAAAAAACAACCACCAGGGAATCTGATGCCCTCTTCTGACCTCTGAGGGCATTGTATGACACGGGTGCACTTACATACATGCAGGCAGTACAATCAAACACATAGAATAAAAATAATAAATAAGCTGGGCATGGTGGCGCATGCCTTTAATCCCAGCACTCATTAGGCAGAGCCAGGAGGATTTCTGTGATTTCAAGGCCAGCCTGATCTACATAGAGAGTTTCAAGCCAGCTGGGGGTACAGGAAGGCCCTGTCTCAAAAATATTCCCCCCAAATACTACTACTACTACTAATAATAATAATAAATATTTTTAGGAAAAAGAAGAAAGAAGAGAGAAAAGGAAGAAAGGAGGGAAGGCAAAAGGAAAGGAGGGAGGGAGGGAAGGAGAGAGAGAGGGAGGGAGGAAGAAAATTTTTTGAAGGAAAAGAAGCCAAAGTGGATGTGGACAGGAGTGAGCCCTATGAGAGACTATCATAACATCCAGATGAGAACTGAGCATGAAGGGATCTACTCAGGCACTGCACATATATGCTGTACACACACACACACACACACACACACACACACACACACACACATGCTAAATAAATAAATCTTTTAAAGAAAAAGCTCAGAGTGATCAGTTCTGCTTCCACACAAGTGGAGTAATCAAGGCCAGATGCTCTTGCACTTAAACTAGAACACTAAAGCAACACTCTCTAGGAACATTATCAGCCATCTTACAATAGCAACATGTAGAGGTGGTCCCTGAGAGAAGAGAAACAAGCCAAGTAAACAATCCACTGCCCAGAAACAATTTTCACAACTCAGAAAAGGGAGTGATCAGAACATAGCCCAGCGTCCTGGATGACTTGATGAGTCAAAGCCAGAGTTAATGGTAGAAATTCAAGGAGGCCAATATGCAAGACAGTGTCTAGGTAGCAGAAACCTCCATACAGGAAGTGTGTGAGAGATTAGCAGAATGTCACCCTGTGACCCCATGACTGAGCACTGACATGCCTATGAGAAAACACTCCCAAGATGAATGGAGATTCACAGGAGAAAAAATAGACAGAACAAATCTTAGCCAAAGACTGGGAATGAACCTTGTGACACCATCACAAAGGAATTAATTGCCTTACTATTAATGATGAATTATTCCTAAACTGACAGTTACTGTGGGTCTACCATAACAGAGCTCAGAAAGGTTGGCAATATCTCATTCCCAATAACTATGCACTTCCAAAGAGTTCAACACTTTAAGTAAGTGAAATAAATCCAGCAACTAACAATGTTTAGTTAACACTATCTATCTAGCATGGAGGCAAAAATAAGTAGGTATGCAAATGTGAATATTTTTTTCCATAATCAAGAGGTAAGTCAATCAGTGGGAGCGGGCCTACTGACAACAGCATTAGCAGACAAGAATAGTGAGAGGGAGACTATAAATATACTCCAGTTTTCAACAAGGCAGAGAAAACCATGACTCTGATAGGAAGAAAAATAGAAGATGGAAAAAGAAGCAAAATGCAAATATTGGATATTCACATAGCATAGGAAAGAAAAATACATGGAGGGGGAGTAACAGATATGACAAAACAGAAGAAAAAATCAGAGACCTTGAAAATGTAGAAAAATAAACTCTTCAAAATGAATCATGAGAAGCAGAGACATTGACAGGACAAATGGCAGTGACCTCCAGCCAGCAAAGGGGGAGGGGCATTCAAAATACTTAATGAAGAAAGTCCAACCATTTCCAAATTTGGTGGTGGAAATGAAACCTACAAATCAATGTAAATTGTTCAATAAACCTAAGAGATAGCTAAATGTGGTAGATGCCTTTAATCCCAGCACTGGGGAGGCAGAGGCTGGAAGATCTCTGTGAGTTCAAGGTCAGCCTGGTCTACATATTGAGTTTCAGGCCAGCCAAGGCTACATAGTGAGACCCTGTAAGGTAAAATAAAATAAAATAAAAATTAGCCTAAGTGTTAAAAAACAATCTTAAGAAAACAACTCCAAAGTGTATCACAACCAAAATGCTGAAAATCATACGAAAAAATGTTAAAGGCAGCCAAACATTATATACAGAAATGAAGATGAAAAAGTGATAGAAAAATTTATGAGAGAAGCTAGAGTAGTCAGAGAAATAGATACCACTAAAATACTATAAGTAAAAATAAGAGAAGTTGTCAACATAGAATTTTCTACCCAGAGAAAAATATCTTTCAAATCTACAGGTGAAATGTTTTTTAAACAAACAAAAGTAGAAACAATGTATTGCCAGCAGATCTGTACCAAAAAATGGCAGGGAGGTCTTCAGATAGGAAGAAATGATACCAGATGGGAATCTTGTTATCACAGAAGAATAAAGAGTGGTAGAAATGGTAACTACATGATAAATAAGATCTTTCTTCTCATCGTGAATCTTTTTAGAAGACAAGTGCTGGTTTGGTTTTTTCAAGAATAACATAGATTTATAGCATATGTACAGGCAAAATTGTCAGAAACATTAACAAAAAACAAATGGAAGAAATATAAAGATACTGCTATAAGGTTCTTACACTACACAGTGGTATAATATTATTTGAAGACTTATTAAATTAAATATCCAAACATAAACCCTTAAATTATTACAAAAATACAACAAAAATCACAATAAGTTAATGTGATTTAGTTACTATGATTACTATGCTTTAGCCTGCAGAGTTGTTGAGAGATAGTGGGACCTCTAAGCATAGGGCCTAGTGGATGGAAGATGGATCATTGGAGGCATGTCCTTGAAGGGGGTGATGGGACCCCGGCCCATCCCTATTTCTCTTTGGCTTCCCTAACCACCATGATATGAGCAGCTTTGTTCCACCACATCCTCCCACCAGGATGGGCTGCCTTACCATAGACCCAAAAGCAGTAGGGCCAACTAATCATGAGTCGCCACCTGTGAAACTGTAAAGCCAAGTGAACTATTATTCCTCCTCATACGCTGATTCTCTCAGGCATCTTGTGACAGTGTGAGAAAACTGGCTAATACTTAAGATGATTCGGAAAATACAATAGAATCATTTTTTTTTTTAATGATTTGGGGCTGAAGAGATGGCTCGGTGGTTAAGAGTATCCGGGTTGGGCTCCCAGTACAACCCCTAACTCCAGTCCCAAGGATCTGACGCTTTCTTCTGACCTCTTTGGGCACTGCATGCTAGTGGTGTGCTTATGTACACGCAGGCAATATGCTCATACACATAAAATAAAAATAATAAATAACATATTTTAAATAATTTATGAAAGAAGGAAGAAAAGAAAAAGGAACAAGATCAGATGAAAACTAGAAAATAAGCGCGGCCGGGCGTGGTGGCGCACGCCTTTAATCCTAGCACTTGGGAGGCAGAGGCAGGAGGATCTCTGTGAGTTCAAGGCCAGCCTGGTCTACAGAGCGAGCTCCAGGCCAGCTGGGACTAAAGGGAGACACTGTCTCAAAAATACCAAAATAATAATAATAATAAGTATTAAAAAGTTTATAAAATATAAAGATCTAAAAGCCCAATTTTAAAAAGCAGAGACTCGGATTAGACGTATCTGTATGTTACCTATGAGAAACCAACTTTAAATAAGGACATAGGTTGGGCTGGAGGGATGGCCTAGTGGTTAAGAGCGCCGACCGCTCTTGCAGAGGACCCGGGTTCGATCCCCAGCACCCACATTGGCGGCTGAGAGCCGTCTGTGACTCCAGTTCCAGGAGAACTCCAGTTCCAGGGGAATTGAGACCCTCTTCTGACCTCCGCGGCATCGCACGACACGGGTGCGCAGACCTGCATGCAGACAATACATTCATACACATAAAAATAAATAAATAAGGGCTGGAGAGATGGCCTAGCGGTTAAGAGCGCCGACCGCTCTTACAGAGGACCCGGGTTCGATCCCCAGCACCCACATGGCGGCCAAGAACCGCCTGAAACTCCAGTTCCAGGAGAACTCCAGTTCCAGGGGAATCTGACACCCTCTTCTGACCTCCGCGGCATTGCACGACACGGATGCACAGACCTGCATGCAGACAGTACATTGATACACATACAGAAATAAATAAAATTAATTTAAAAAATAAAAATAAATAAATAAGGGCTGGAGAGATGGCCTAGCGGTTAAGAGCGCCGACCGCTCTTGCAGAGGACCCGGGTTCGATCCCCAGCACCCACATTGGCGGCTGAGAGCCGTCTGTGACTCCAGTTCCAGGAGAACTCCAGTTCCAGGGGAATTGAGACCCTCTTCTGACCTCCGCGGCATCGCACGACACGGGTGCGCAGACCTGCATGCAGACAATACATTCATACACATAAAAATAAATAAATAAGGGCTGGAGAGATGGCCTAGCGGTTAAGAGCGCCGACCGCTCTTACAGAGGACCCGGGTTCGATCCCCAGCACCCACATGGCGGCTGAGAACCGTCTGAAGCTCCAGTTCCAGGAGAACTCCAGTTCCAGGGGAATCCGAGACCCTCTTCTGACCTCCGCGGCATTGCACGTCACGGGTGCACAGACTTGCATGCAGACAGTACATTTATACACATACAGAAATAAATAAAATTAATAAAATAAATAAATAAATAAATAAATAAATAAAATAAGGACACAGGTTAAAATAAAAAGTTATAAAAAGATATGCCATGATACCTCTAATTTTAAAAGCACAAAGTTTATATTTATAATAAGCAGCTTCTTTTTAAAAATTTGCAGTTATGGGGCTGGAGAGATGGCTCAGCAGTTAAGAGCACCGACTGCTCTTGCAGAGGACCCAGGTTCAATTCCCAGCACCCACATAGTGGCTAAGAACTGTCTTTAACTCCAGTTCCAGGGGAATCCCATGCCCTCTTCTGACCTCCAAGTCATTGCATGACACGGGTGCACCAACCTACATGCAGACAGTACATGCATACACATAAAAAATAATAAATAAATAAGTTTAAAAAATAAAAATTTGCGGTTATATAGTACATGCATTCGACAATAGACGAACATATATTTTCAGGTTCACATGAAACATTCACTGAGATAATATTTGGACATAAAGTCAGTCTTCAATATACTTAAAATCATTAAAACCATATGAAATATGCTTGCTAGCCATAGTAGATTTAAACCAGATCTCAAAAACAGGAAGGCAGCTTTTATCTAAAGTCATGAAATATTTGGAAATTAAACAACACACTTATATAAACAACCCATGGATTGGAAGACCCCATAAACTAACTTAGATATTTTTTACTACATAAAATTAGAATGCAATGCCTCAAAATATGTGAAATGTAGCTAAATCAATACTTAAAGCAAAGATTTAACATGAAAGTCTTATATTAGAAAAGCAGAAAGCTCTCAAATCAATGATTTACATATCCACCTTAAGTAATTAAGAAGAGCAAATTAAACCCAAGATAGATAGAAAGAGTAAACGAGACTAGAACAGAAATCAATTAGATAGAAAACATTAGGATGAATCAATGAGATTAAAGCCTGGCTTTTTAAAAAGATCAATAAAACTGACAAACTTCTAACCAGAATTTATTTTTTAAAAAATAAGCTAAAAACCAATTACTATTACCAGGATTAAATGGATACACCACTACAGATCCTACAGATCCTACAAAGATAGAAGAGGAATTGGTGTAAACAAGGTAAACCAGTAAGTTCCACAATCTACATGAAATAGACAAATTGCTTGAGAGATATAAGCTAGCAAAGAAGACTCAAAAAGAAATATATAACAGGAAACTAAAAATCTTCCTACAAAGAAAACTTCAGTCCCAGAAGGCATCATTCTGGATGATGTACAGGGATCATTCTAACAAACATTAAAGGAAGAAATAATAACTTTTCTACACAACATTTTCACACACAAAAAAATAAAAACAGAAGGATACATTTCCTGACTCATTTTATGAGGTATTATTTTGGTACCAAAACCAGATAAAGAAATTATGGAGAGGGGGCTAGAAAAATGGTTCATGGAATAATAAAGGCCCTTGCCACACAAGCCTGGTAACCTGAGTTTGATGCGAAGGAGGGAGAAGACACCTAATTCCACACAGTTGTCCTTGGTGGCATCCCCTGCCCCAACACACACACTAATAATATTTTTTGATTATACACAGAGAAAAAGCGCCTCAGCAGATATCTCTCGTGATCATAGATGCAAGCATCTTTTTTTTAACTTTTATTTTATTTTATTTATTTTTCTATGTGTATGAATGTACTGTCTGCATGTAGGTTTGTGCACCCGTGTCGTGCAATGCCACGGAGGTCAGAAGAGGGTCTCGGATTCCCCTGGAACTGGAGTTCTCCTGGAATTGGAGTTACAGATGGTTCTTAGCCGCCATGTGGGTGCCAAGGATCGAACCCGGATCCTCTGCAAGAGCAGTTGGTGCTCTTAACCGCTAGGCTATCTCTCCAGCCCAGATGCAAGCATCTTTAACAAGCAGAGGGCTTTCAGAATTCTGAAAGCAGGAGAAATGAAGACGGAGAAGTCAGAACAGGCTCCGGAACATGGAGTCCATGCCTTCCAGATCTAGGGCCTCCCTGCTGCCTGGACATTCTTAGAGTTTTTAAGAACCTCCTGGTCCATGTACCCTGCTTACCAATTTCAGCCAGTTGCCTTCCCTTCCCACAGTTCTCACTCACCACAACTCATCCCTCTAAGCATATCAGATCCCAAGTTTACAGCAGAGAGTAGCCAGTATTTCCCTCCAAGTTAGAGATACAGACTTCCCTAAAGGTTTGAGACGGAAACGTGGGCATGGAACAAAACACTCTAGGGATATGAGAATGACAGGCTGGGGCCTTCCAGAAGCTAGAAATGAGGTGGCCGGTGCTTGAGAGTCCCTCTTGAGATCCAGTGATCCCTAAACAATGTGCAGGCAAGCACTTCAGTTCTGCTGCTAGGCACCATAGTAAGTGTGATAACAGCACAATAAAGGACACTGGGCAGAGCAAGACAAGGCAAGGCCTCCTGATCTTCCCCAGGAACAAGAGGCTCACACTGCATGTACCCAAGCACCAAGCGTTCTACTGTCCTTCATTTGCTGAGCTACAGCCAAAAGCTGGATCCATGCTAAATGCCAGCAGGGTATGAAAGTACCACCAAGAGCATCATTCTCATGATGCCTGCACTCTGTAAGCTGCAGGCAGTGTATGCATGATGGACCAATACACGGAAGTTTGCTTCTCTCAGCAAGAGTCAGCTCGGATCCTCCAGGAAGCAGATGTTAGGACAGAATTGAAAGTGAAAGGTGCAGATTTGTAGGGAAATGCCTATGACAGCTAAAGGAGAGAGGAGAAGGAGTAAGCAAGGGAAAGCTCCAAGCCTGACTCCAATCTGATAACCTATGTAAGGAGAGAGGGAAGAAAGGCAGACCTGACCGAAAACCTTTGCACCCCAGTGGGGCTCTGAGAATGTCTTGGTCAGGCTGATAGGGAGCCCCGGAGCATAGACCGTCTGTTTTCAGAGTATGGTACCCATCAAGAAACGGCCTGGGTCAGGTACCTCAATGTTTAGTGATTGGCTGGGCATAAGCCAGGAGAACAAAACCTCAGCTAGACATTGCCCAGATCCAAAGCTCTAGCACCCAGAGGCTGTCAGCCACCCTAACTCCTCACAGCAGGCTGCTGTAGGGAAGCCCACCGTCACTGCCACCGACACATGACTGACTTCATTCTAAGGAAGGCTGCTCAGAGGATTTATTAAATGGGCTGACAGAGGATTCAAGTCCCAGATGATGAGTCTGAAACAGTCAAGAATGAGCTGGGAGAGAGTGGAGGAAAACAAAGTTTCTGGACCTGAAGTGAGAGCCGGGACGCTTTGCCTTTTTCCCCCGAGGCATTGTTTGGTTAAAGTGAGTTGACTTTTTCTGTTTATTTACAATGTTTTAAGAGGAATGTTGTGGCAATGCCTTCCTGAAGCTGACTATTCAATATTAAGACAGTAGTTTGGCCCAGTGCTACCTGAGTGAATAATATCCAGGCCCCATTTGGCCTGGGGACCATGGCTGGGAGCAGAAGGCAACTCTGAGCCAGTACAGCTCCTGACTCCTGTGCTGTCCATGATCTCATGACGTGTCTCCAGGAGCCATATCAATGGTCAAGACCCACATAAAGCCAAGCAGGAGCAGCAGATTCCACATCACATAAAGAACTCACGAAGATGCAGCTCTGCAGCGGAAATCCAGATGTGAGGGAGGAGGCACAACAGCTGTCTGATGTAGAAGGACATGGTCTGGAATTTCCAGCTACCAGAAGGAGTTCACACACATCTGTGGAATGAATTCATTCACAAACATGCAAAAGGGAATCTGGGGGAACAAAAGAAAGTGGTACACAAAGAGAGACAGAGAGAGACAGAGACAGAGAGAAAAAGAAAGCCAAGAGGAACCAAGGATAGCTTCTAAAGACCCAGCACAAGAATTCAGTGCTGGGGACAAAAAAAGCCATCAACACTGAACCGGGGGCCACTCCATGGGGCCAAGAGCTGGGCACTGGGAAATCCTAGAGGCTCGTGGGAAGCTGAGGAAGGGAGCAGCCAGAGGAGATACTTCAGTCCATGAGGGACTATGGTGAGCTCTGAAGCAGGAAAACACTCTTCTCATTATACCAGGGGCCTCTTACCTCCTGTGCCAGCCAGAATACTGAATTAGCACATATTGACATCTTGTCCTCCAAATGGTGTTGAGAAGTAGTGATTATTCTAATGAGGAAGCCAAAGTAAGACAGTAAAAGGCACAGTATGGAAGACACTAGAACTTCCAAAGATCAGGGTTCTAAGAAAAGGCAACAGCTAACTGCAAGAACAGACCCCAAGTGGATGGGAACAAGAGAACAAAGGATCCAGGGGCTGGAGAGATGAGTCCTGTTGGTAAAGGATCCAGGGGCTGGAGAGATGGGTCCTGTTGGTAAAGGATCCAGGGGCTGGAGAGATGGGTCCTGTTGGTAAAGGATCCAGGGGCTGGAGAGATGGGTCCTGTTGGTAAAGGATCCAGGGGCTGGAGAGATGGGTCCTGTTGGTAAAGTCCTCACCACACAAAACAGGAGCTGGTTCGATCCCCAACAACTGTGTAAGAAGCCAGGCACTACGGCGAGCCGCCATAACCCTGGTGGAGGGAGACAGAGACAAATGGATACCTGGAGCTCACGGGCCAGCCAGCCTGGCCAAATCCAAGAGCTCTGGGTCCAGAGAGAGACCCTGACTCAAAAAAATAAGGAGACGTGACCAAGGAAGAAACACAGCATTGACCTCTGGCCTCCACATACATGCGCATACATGTGCATGTGCACCTGGATGCACATATGTACAGTTGCACACAAATACATACATATGTCACACATCCACACACAAAAGTAGACAGCACCTGAGAAATAATCCTCAAGGTTAACCTCTGCCCTCCAAACTTGCATGTGTACATGTGTACACACACACACACACACACACACACACACACACACCAAATACACATAGGAGGTTTTAAATTTTTATTTATTTATGTATTTTTTGGTATTTTTGAGATGGGGTCTCCCTTGTAGCCCCAGCTGTCCTGGAAATCACTCTGTAGACCAAGTTGGCCTTGAACTTGGAGAGATCTGCCTATCTCTGCCTCCCAAGTGCTGGGATTAAAGGAATGCACAACCACTCCCAAAAAGGACTAAGAGCTTATAGACTCAAATATGAGAGCAACTACTACTTGTTTATGTAAACCATTTAATCCCATGATGCTCACTTTTCTATAAAAATTCTCGTCTTTTAATTTTTTTTTAATTTTTTATTTTTATTTATTTCTGTATGTGTATCAATGTACTGTCTGCATGCAGGTTTGTGCACCCGTGCCGTGCAATGCCGCGGAGGTCAGAAGAGGGTCTCGGATTCCCCTGGAACTGGAGTTCTCCTGGAATTGGAGTCTCAGACGGTTCTTGGCCGCCATGTGGGTGCTGGGAATCGAACCCAGGTCCTCTGTAAGAGCGGTCGTCACTCTTAACCGCTAGGCCATCTCTCCAGCCCAAATTCTCGTCTTTTATACAATGCGACCAATATTTAATATCCATCTCAAAATCAGAAACAGATAGCCCTTGTCACAATGTTGAGGCAGGAGATTCATCTGCCCACCCCACCCCACCCCCATGCATGCCACTGGCAGATCCAACCACTGCCCCGCATAGAGCTCTGGTCACTGCTGACACTGCATGTGATGCCTGAACAGCACAAGCATGCACACTGGGAGCAGGCCTCCGAGAGAAATGGACTTGAGGCACGTGCTCATACGTGGGCCACAGCAGAGCCCAGTCCCAGCATCTCTCCAGAACGGGTTTTCTCTTCAGGGCATCTCGCTCCCTTTCAGCACAATACAAGGAAACAGACCGTGTGTACACCATGCCAAGCGCAGACTGGAAAAGTGGGTGTGAGATTAATGGCTTTCCTGTACGACAAAGGCCTTTGTGCACAGCGGCAGAATTCAATATGCAAACCCCACCGCCCGGCCTCAGACCCACCCTCCCGGCTCAGTGGACAGCAGCAGCTCGAACCCATAATGTATGCATGCTTCGACTGCTGGGCCCAAGTTATTATTCATTACAGTTTTCTATTACCCAGTGATAAATGACGCCCCCAGGCTGGCATTGCCCCCAGAATGCTTATTACGGCTCACTTAAGTAGGCGTTGATTTAGCTTAAATCGGTTGTTCTGTTCAGCCCAGACATGGGCCTGCCCTAGCTCTGCCTAGAAGACTCCCTTCAGCAATGCCTAATTGAATTCTAACTACTCGGAGGCCTCCTATTAGGAAAAGGTGGGGGTAGGAAGCCCCCTAAGGGGCCACAGGGTGGCCCAAGCCCCAAAGGTCTCTCCAGCCCTGTGCAGTCCTAATTTGATAAGGATCTCTCCTTTGACTCCAGCCAATAAATTTTGACAAGCAACTCCAATTAGGCCAGAAAGAACTTCCAAGATGGACTTAGCTCAAGGGAAATGACAAGATTTCAGCTAGAAGCAGCCTTGGGATGCTAATGTGACTATCCTTAAGCCCTGGCTCTAGAGCAGACCATTAGGAGCCTGGTATCTAGAGGCTGCCCAGATCCATCCATCAAACCATTTGCCAGAGTGACAGAGCCCACCCCACCCTTCGTAAGGATCCAGCATGGTTAGAGCAAGCTGCACCTGAGATACTGGGGCTTCAATAGCCAGAACCTCCACTGTCCATTCAAGTGGAATTGATTTGAGTACACGGTATTCACTAGGTGCTGGCCCAGTGCTAGACGCTCGATAGTGAACAAAAGAGAAAGAACTCTCTGCCACAAGGCTTGGTGGCACAGGCTTATAATCCCAGCACTTGGGAGAGGAGAGGCAGGAAGAGCTATGAGTTCAAGGTCATCCTCAGCTCCATAAAAAATTCAAGGCCAATCTGTATTATTATGATACCCCACTTCTCAGCCCCCATAAAAAAAAAAAAAAAAAAAACTTCTCTCTCTGAGGGAGGTCACTGTCAAGTTGTATTTATTTATTGTTGATTATGTACCACCCAACGTCCTCAGGGCTGCACTCAACCACAAACTTAAATGCTGTCATGACCCATCCTGCTTTCCTTCCACAGTCCCACTCAGAAGTATTCAATGATTTGCCCAAGGTCTCTGCCAGGATGAAAGGTCAACAAGTGTGAACCGGGATGTGAACTAGCAAAGCTATGCTTCCTAACTAACAAGCTGTGCTTCCTACTAACAAGCTGTGCTTCCCCTCATGTGGCCTGAGTCACACTGTTGGGTCTGCCTCACACGGAACATGTGCTTTTTCTCTCCACACTCACTTGTGCCCAGTAGGGAGGGGCTAATGTTCCCCTCTCCTAGTTACAGTGGCAAGAACAGGGGCTCAGGGTCACAAGGGGGTAGGTTAGAGTCCTTGCTCTGCCTTATGCTAGCAGTGTGACCTTGGACAAGCTACCTATCTGCCATAGGCATTCCTTTCCTCACATAAAGCAATGACCACGATGATGCTACCTTGATGGTCGTAGTAACGCTACTTCGATTAGACCTGGTAATACAACTTATGACCTGGTAATACAACTTATAGCACAATGTGGATCAGCTGTGGTCTTCAGGGTGTGGCAGAAAGGGGACCATGCCAGAATCCATCATTCTTGTTAGAAAATTACAAAGTATCTTCAAAGCTGGGTGTGGAGGTACATGAATATAATCCCAGCAATTGAGGGACCGAACCAGGAGGAATATCAGCTCAGTGCTAGCCTGGGGTACATAGCAAGATGGACTCAAAAAAGGAGGAGGTGTAGGAGGAGGAAGAAACATCCCTTCATCAGGAAGACAGGCCAGAGGGTTGAGGGACACAGAAAATAAAGTCCTAGGTAAACCTGGTGATGTTTGAGAAAGAAAATTCCTGCAGGGACAGGGTCTGAGACTCGACAATTTAAAGGACACGGGAAGACTTTGGGGTTATCAAGAAGCCTTTGAGCTATCATTTCCTTCACTTTTTCCCTTTGTAAAGTTCTGAAAGAAAAACTCACTTCAGTAAAACAGAAGTCCTCTACCTCTGCTATGGAGCCGGGAGGAAAGGCCGCACCACATAGGAACACTTACATGATAATAGCAAAGGCTGCCAATTAGCCAGCACTAACAATATGCCAGGTCTACACTAGGTGGGTGCTTGATACAGCTGGTTTCATTTAGCTTCTTGGCAGCTCTCACTGAGGCAAGGACTCTCCTCCTCCATTTTAGAGCTAAGAAAACTGAGACTCAAAAAAAAAAAAAAAAATGAAGGGGCTGAAGAGATGGCTCAGTGGTTAAAAGCAGTAGCTGCTCTTGCAGAGGACCCAGGTTCAATTCTTAGCGCCCACATGATGGCTAACAACCATCCTTAACTCCAGTTCCAAGGGCTCCAACGCTTTCTTCTGACCTCCTTGCACAGTGCATGACATGGGTGCACTTATACAAATGTAGACAATACACTCATCCAAGTAAAATATAAATTAATTAATTGATAACAAAATTTAAAAAGAAAGATGAAGAAATTTGCTCACTTGACTTAGTTACAATTAGTAAATAGCTAATATAGGATTTAAATCCTATATTAGAGGGGAGACCAGTGCCCACCACCTCCACTAAGGAAAGTGTTCACGAGGAAGAAGCTTTCTTGATCCATTTCTTTAACCTTTTTTTTTTTTTTTTTTGGTCTTTTTGAGACAGGTCTCACCTGTAGCCCCAGCTTGTCCTGGAACTCACTACTATATATCCAGGCTGGCCGTGAACTCACAAAGATCCGCCTGCCTTGCCATCCGAAGTGCTAGGATTAAGGGCATGTGCCCACCACCTTTCAGAGTTCCATGTGCTGAGAAGAAACTGAGGATGGCTGAAGGCTAAAAACAACACAGTCCCAAACAGCCTTAAGTGGCCAGAATGCAAGTCAGTTCAACTAACTAGGCTGTTAGCAAGCCTGCCGAGCCCCAGTCACCTTTCCTCAGCCTCAGTGGTCTTCTGCTTTAGCTTTTGATGATTTGTTTTTCATTAAAATGTGTTAGCTCAGCAGTACAGTGCTTGCCTAGCATGGAGAAAACCCTAAGGTTGNTCCTCTGAAGGACAAAGGAGAGAGAGAGAGAGAGAGAGAGAAGAGAGAGAGAGAGAGAGAGAGGAAGGAGGGAGGGAGGGAGGAAGGAAGGAAGGAAGGAAGGAAGGAAGGAAGGAAGGAAGGAAGGAAGGAAGGAAGGAAGGAAGGAAGGAAAGGTAAATGGATAAATGGCTGAACAGTTTCTTCATCCATTTTTTTCCCCACTTAGCACCTCATCTGTTGGGAGATGCAGCAATGTGTAGAAACAGTAATGTTTCGCCTAGTGTGGTGGTGCATGCCTTTAATCCTAGCACCCAGGATGCAAAGGCAGGCGGATCTTTGTGAGTTCAAGGCCAGCCTGATATACAGAGTGAGTTCCAGGACAGCTGGGGCTACAGGGAGATCCTGTCTCAAAAAGAAAAGAAGAAGAAGAAGAAGAAGAAGAAGAAGAAGAAGAAGAAGAAGAAGAAGAAGAAGAAGAAGAAGAAGAAGAAGAAAGTAATGTTTCAGACAGAAAATGGTGCTTATGTGACCCTGGTATACAGAAGCTGCAAGGTCCTGGGGTCAGTCCATGGTGGCACTTTCCCACCAGGTGTCCTGGTCCTCTCCACCAGGAACACAGGGCCTATAACCAAATTGCCCCGCCCTCCCTGTATTACCCCAAGGCCTGGAAAACATCCCTTAGACAAGGTCACCTTTGGCTGCTGATGGGAGTCAGGTAGAGAAACATTCATCAGCTTTTAAGAAATGTAACATTTTCGGGGCTGGAGAGATGGCCTAGCGGTTAAGAGTGCTGACCGCTCTTGCAGAGGACCCGGGTTCGATCCCCAGCACCCACATGGCGGCCGAGAGCCGTCTGAAACTCCAATTCAAGGAGAACTCCAGTTCCAGGGGAGTCCAACACCCTCTTCTGACCTCCGCGGGGTTGCACATCATGGGTGCACAGACTTGCATGCAGACAATACATTCATACACATACGGAAATAAATAAAATTTAAAAAAATTTAAAAAAAGAAATGTAACATTTTCATCATAAAAATAATATAACTGCCGGGTGTGATGGTATACGCCTTTAATCCTAGCACTTGGGAGGCAGAGACAGGCGGATCTCTGTGAGTTCAAGGCCAGCCTGGTCTACAGAGTGACTTCTAGGACAGCCAGAGCTACAGGAAGACCCTGTCTCCAAAACACCAAAATAATAATAATAATAATAATAATAATAATAATAATAAAAACTATGTTTCAAAAAAATTGGGAAACAGAAAAAAAAGAAATAAAAATAAGCCATAATTCATTTACCCTGACAGGATCACTATTACCATTCTTAGGTTCCACCTCATTGCACTCAGAATGACCTCACATTCTGGGCCCCACATGTAGTCTAAACAACCATCATTTTAATGACTGACACTCTATGAAGTTGTGTCACGATTTCCACTGAGACTCTATTGTTACCATTGTAAATAACACTGTAATGAACATCTTTGTAACCTGTTTTTTTATCCCAGTAGGTGAGATTATTTCTTTTACATTAACATAACATCTGAGTTATAGAAATTGCCATATTTTTTAGTCAGATTGGTTTTAGAAAAAGAAGTTATCTCTTTTGTGGTTCTAATTTGTTGATATTTGGGGGGACAATGAGGTGAGTTCTAGGGAGGGGAGACAGTACTAAGTCCGTTTCTTGGGACTCGCTACCTTAGCTCTTCTGACCTTAACAGTACTGATGATGACACCACCGGTCTGCAGGGCAGGTGTTGGTATTACGTTCTGACATATGATCAGCACCACCCGGAAAGCACCTGAAGTCCAATTTACTTAAGGAGGCTCTAGGGATGCAAGAATGAATTAACTAACTGGGGAGCTTGTCCTTATGTCACAGAAGGTAAACAAGGAAGAACAAAGACTAGTTAGTGTCACAAAAAGACTCAGAGCAAGGGAATGCTGCCCAGGAGGTATACTCTGAGGGAGCTGAGAGCTGATGCCAAGTAAGGCTACAAAGGAGAAGCACAGAGGGCTCCCTCTGTGGGAGGGCACAGGCAGAGATGAGCACTGAAAACAGAGCAGTGGGGGCCTGGGGAGATGGCGGAGTAGACAAGAGTACGTGCAGCACAAAGCATGAGGACTTGAGTTTGGATCCCCAGCACCCATGGAAAAGGCAGGCATGGCCATCTGCATGCCTTTAACTCCAGTCCTTGGAAGATAACAGAGGCAGGAGGATGGCGGGACTTGCTGGAAGCCAGCCAAGCTCCAGGTCCAGGGACAGACCCTGTCTCTAGGGGATACAGTGAAACGTGATACAGCAGGACACCAGGCATCCTCCTCTGGCCACACGCGCATTCACACACACACACACACACACACACATGCATGGGTGTGTAAATCTCCACACATATAAATATATACTACATACACATACATATACAGAGATTTAAACACACACACACACACACACACAAAGAAAGAAAATAACAATGTTCTAGTGGATAGACTAGGAATGGGGAGAAGGCACTCCAGGTAGAGAGAACAGAAACCCATAGATATGGGTCTGTCTGCTAGGTCTACTAAAGTTATGGGGTATAGGACCCTGACACCGAGGGACAGAGGAAGCAGGACCTGCCTAGGAAGACGCTTTGGGAATCTCTCTCAGGCTCTCACTGTTCCCTATCCACAGCCACATCATGGCTGAACTGGCAGATGCAATCCCCTTCCATCTTCCCCCACCAAGCTCTCTGCCACCTTCAGCTCTAACCCAGGTCCTGGACCTTCTTTAGTCTCCCTCGCAGCCCTATCCACACTCACTTCTGCTTAGTTAAAGCCTTGTTTGACTTCCTGTGCTTCCTTATTACAAGAGACAAATTCCCCTATTTTATAAGATGGCAAATTCTTTGTGGGCAAGGATGTGATCTGCTGGTCTTTTTTCTTTTCTCCTTTTCAGAAACCCATTCTGAAGTGACTAAAGCAAAAAAAAAAATCGTCATGCAGGGGCAGGAAACATGGCTCAGTGGTTAAGAGCACCAGCTGCTCTTGCAGAGGATCCTAGCACCCACATGGCAGCTAACAACCATCCATAACTCCAGTTCCAGTGTCTCAGCCACCCTCTTCTGATCTTTGTGGGCCCAGGAATGACACAGTGTGCTGGATAGCTTGAGTGTCAACTTGACACACCTGGGTTGAGGGAGCCTCAACTGGGGAATTGGCTCCATTGGACTGGCCTGTGGCCACGTCTGTGGAGTACTGTCTTGATTGTTGAGCAATGTGGGAGGGCCCAGCCACTAGGGGTGGTGCCACCCTGGGCAGGTTGTTGTGTACTGTATAAGAAGTCAGGCTGGAACTGGGTGTGATGGCACACGCCTTTAATCCTAGCACTTGGGAGGCAGAGACAGGCGGATCTTTGTGAGTTCAAGGCCAGCCTGGTCTACAGAGTGAGTTCCAGGACAGCTGGGGCTACAGGGAGACCCTGTCTCGAAAAGACCAAAAATAAAAAAAAAAGAAGTCAGGCTGGGCATGGGCCAGGGGAGCAAGCCAGTGAATAGCATTCCTCCATGGCCTGTGCTTCAGCTCCTGCCTCCAGGTTCCTGCCCTGAGTTCCTGCCTTGGGCTCCCTAAGTGATGAACTGTGACCCAGGAGATGTAAGCTGAATAAACCCTTTCCTCCCCAAGTTGGTGTAGGTCAGAGTGTTTTGTCACAGCAATGGAAAACAAACTAGAACACACAGGTGCACTTACATGTATGCAAGCAATACAATCATAAAGATAAAATAAAATTTTTTAAAGGGGGGGGCTAGAGAGATGTCTCAACAGTTAAGAGCACTGGCTGCTCTTGCAGAGGACCTGGGTTCAGTTCCCAGGACCCATATGGCAGCTAACTCCAGTTCCATCTCTAACTCCAGTTCCGGGGGAGCCAGCACCCTCTTCTGACCTCCATGGGCACTGCATGATGTGGGCACACACTTCCATGCATGGAGGCAATACATTCACACGCATAAAATAAAAATAATAAATAAAATATCTTTAAAAAAAACAGGAATGAAGACTGGGAATGGTGGTATACTCCTTTAATCCCACCACCCAGGAGGCAGAGGCACGTGGATCTCTTGTGAGTTCAAGGCTAGCCTGGCCGACATACTGAGTTCCAGGTCAACTGGGGCTATAGGGAGACTCTGTCTCAAAAAGACAAATAAGGGCTGGAGAGATGGCCTAGTGGTTAAGAGCACCGACTGCTCTTGCAGAGGACCCGGGTTCTATCTCCAGCACCCCATGGCGGCTGAGAACCGTCTTTAACTCCAGTTCCAGGGGAATCCGACACCCTCTTCTGACCTCCACACATTGCACGACATGGGTGCACAAACTTACATGCAGACAGTACATTCATACACATAAAAAAATAAATAAAATTTTAAAAAGACAAATAATAAATAAATAAATAAATAAACCAGTCATGAAAACAGGGATTTGCAGATGTGATATCAATAGCAAGGCTGAGACGAATGCTTAGCTAGGCATCTTTAACTCTCTCTCTCTCCCTCCCTCTCTCCCTCTCTCTCTCCAACTGTCCTGTATTACCCCTAGACATTCATTTCCCTTTTACCCTCTACAAACCAGCTTCTCCTCCTCAGCCTCCCTACAGCATTTCCATTCAAATCAATTGGCTTTGAGTGTCAGATGCTCACTCCCGTATTCATTCCAAATTCCAGGGAGAAGAGAGAGAACTATTCACTCAGCTGTACCCGATGTCCACACTGGTCCAAAAGCACCCATGATAAAACTATGAGATACTTCCTAGGCACAAGCTCTAGACACTAACATGCATTAAGTTCTTTAATCCTTACAGCTGGCCCATGGGATAAGCACTGCTGTGAGCTTCGTTTTATAGATGAGGTAAGCACTTATAACCAAAGTCTGGTTTGTGTGACCAAATATGCATCACTGATAAATGATGAAACCAAGACATGAACTCAAGAAGTCTGACTCTGGAGCCCAGGCTTTTAACATTACAGTAGATTGATTTTGGACACTGGACAATAGAGAGCCTAGTGAGGAAATGTGGCAGGGATAGACCATCCTCAGAAGAGGGCAATTTATCAAAGAAATGACATCCTTAAAACGCATGATCATAGTAGGGGAAGGTGGATGGGGGAGGGAGGATGGGGGGAAATATGGAGAAATAGATGAATGGCTACATGGATGCATGATGCATGTGTGCATGGGCAGATGGATGCATGAATGGACAGATGGATGGGTGGATGGAGGAAGGAAGGAAGGGAGGGAGGGAGGAAGGGAGGGAGGGAGAAAAGAAGGAAATTGAGCAGTTCATTTCCTTTTGCTTAATCTATTCCACAGTAAAGAACTATTATCAGTTAAAAAACAATTCTAAGTGTATCCCTGAAATCTGAAGGGAAGATAGAAGACCAAGGCTTTGTGTTCCTTTACTTCAAGAGCTTTGGTGATAGACAAATTCTGAAATTCCTAGGCATGGAAAGATAGCTTGTGCCTTCTTTATTCACTAGATTATGTCAGAAAAGAAAAAGACGGACGAGAACGCTTAGAACTTACAAATCCACAGTGAGTGGCCAGACTACTGAGAGAAGGATGAGAAGAGATGAGGTTCCTGGAGGTTTGCAATGGAGCCGAGGCCAACTGGCACATAGCACTACTGAGAGAAGGATGAGAAGAGATGAGGTTCCTGGAGGTTTGCAATGGAGCCGAGGCCAACTGGCACATAGCACCCATGATAAATAATCGCTGTAAAAAGGCACGGGGAGGAGAGGGAAATTGAACATTAAGATCTGTGCCCTTCCGATCTACATGCTAAATGTAGCATGAGAGCTGAAGAGTGCCCACCTTCTAAATGCGGAGAAGGCTTGGGCAGGAAGACAACCTACAGTGAGCAGAAGGGAGTGTAGACCTCAGGGGACTGGACAAGGCCCCAGAGAATGCTGCCATCAGCAGTGGAGAAGGCAAGGGAGAGAAACCCAGTGGAAGACTTGACCTCACAGCCCAGTGAGAGGAACACTCCAAATAGCAATTCTGAGTTCCAAAACTAAGAGTTATACCACTTCACTTTAAAGCTATAAACATGGGGCTAGGCAGTTAAGAACACTGGCTGCTCTTGCAGAGGACCTGGGTTGAATTCCCAGCACCCACATGGCAGCTAACAACCACCCATAACTTTGGTTCCAGGGGATCTGATGACCTCTTCTGACCTCCTTGGGCATTGCAGGACATGAGTACTCCTTACATACATGCAGGCAATACACTCATACACATGAATAAAAAATAACAGATAATTTTTCCTTCTGAAGCCCAGTGCTCGTCTCCAGTGTGGCACAGGCTGTGCCCATCCTTTTCTGCCACCAGCATCGCTCATGACTCTGCCCCTTCCAGGATGTAATGACTTTGCTGTCTATGGCCCTAAATATAACATATATCAATCTGTTCCTTCAGTAACTCCTGGATGTTCTCTTAAGATGGTGGCGCACGCCTTTAATCCTAGCACTTGGGAGGCAGAGGCAGGCGGATCTTTGTGAGTTCAAGGCCAGCCTGGTCTACAGAGTGAGTTCCAGGACAGCTGGGACTACAGGGAGACCCTGTCTCGAAAAGACCAAAAAATAATAATAATAATAATAATAATAATAATAATAATAAAGATCATCTAAAGTCTTTACCCAGCCTATAAAGTTCTTCACGAGCTGTCCCCATGACCTCCAGCAGCTGTATCTCCCCAAGTCTGCAGGTCTTCTTTGAGTTCACTGAGCAAGCTTTCCTGCTAAGCCCCGCCCCCCAGTTCTGCCTGCATGCTATTCTCTCTGCCTAAATGAATATTCTTCCTTCCCAATATCTCCAACCACTCATAAATATCCTTCTCTTCTCTTTTCCTCTGCTCCCCTCTCTTGCCCTCCCCACTAACTTCAATCTCTAGATAATGCCTTCTAGCACCACACTGACTCAAGTTAAGGTATACAGTGAGGTAGGTTGCGTTTCATTCCCTCCCCCATCCTCCAATAAGGTTGCATATGAAATCAATAGTGCCTTTTCTAATCAGTGGTGCATGTTACAATTGTTAAGCTATAGTAACTGTTCAATGAATCCCATACTAGCCCTCTGCTCTTCCTCTATAGCCAGTTCTCTGCTTCTGAGACCACTGCACTCACCCTCTTTCCATTTTAGACCACTCAGGCTACATACTCCTTGTGACTGTTCTTTTCTTTTCTTCTAGTCACTTGATCCACAGCTACCCTTAGAAAACTCCAAGCAGGATAGACTGCCTTCTTTACAAAGCCTGCTCGTTCATGCCTGAGCACCCTGGCTCCCCTAGGTTCAAAGGTCGCAATGACCTCTCTCCAGTGAGCAACTCTGATCCTAATAATCTGAGCTGCCAAGCACTCACAAGTTGTGTGTGTGTGTGTGTGTGTGTGTGTGTGTGTGTTCGTGTGCGCATGTGTGTTTCCTCAATGTTCTAGACTGAATTATTATAGCCAGAGGGAGCCATTCATCAGCTCTGACACTGCAGGAGGCTTCCTAGGCAAACAGCTTTATTGCTGTGTGAGATTAACCTAGACTGTAGTAATTTGTAACAAAGATAAGAAAATTGCACTGGTCTCTCAGAAATAAATCTGAAGTCCAGAGTGGACAAAGGGGACTTCAACTTGAAATCTGCTATTTCAGATATAATCAAATTTATAACAGACCTGAAGAATATAAAAAGAGTCACGTGCCCCTTCCGGTGGACATGGCACTTCAAGACCCGCCATGATGAAATCAATTTAGCTGGACTGCCTAAGGAGCCACAGCTCCCAGCTCCACCTCACTTTTCCAGAAGACAGCTTGGCCAGTCTCAGAACCATTCCCCTGTCCATCTGGTGTCGTGATATGAGGAGGTGACTTGCGATAGGGAGTGTGGGATTTGATGTGAGGTCCGGCAACCTGCCTCTTACCAGCTGTAAAATCTCCAGGCAACAGATGATAACAGGCCCCTCCCAGAGCTGCTGTGAGGATTAAATAAGATAAGAATGGGAAAGTGGAATACAGATGTCAGTTATTAATGAGAGCCTGTTAACCTCAGAGATTCCATGGGCTGAGCTCCAAAAATGGCTACTAGACAAGGACTTAACTTTACCAGTGTAGCTTCCTCCCATCATAGGAAGAGAGCCTTGTAATAACATGTACTAAAGAATAAATAAACTGGGGCGGGTGGCGGGGGGGGGGGGGTAAGAATAAATAAACTGAAGGCCAGAGAGGCCTGAGAACCTCCCCAAGGTCACACAGCCAGTAAGTGGTCTGGACACCAGCTCCTGGCCACTCTAGAGTGCTTTCTACTGTGTGGCAGGCAGGCACTGTGCTGGCCACAGGGATATAAAGGAGACAGTCTTGTGAAGTCAGACCTGGCAGAGCACAGAGCCTGGTGGAACGCATGTCCGTGAATAAGTTAGTGCCTTTAATACAGCAGCAAGTGATGCTTATTACTCTTGAATGTGCCTGGCATGGTTCTAAGAGCGTTGTGCAAATCTCATTTGGTGCTTACAAGAGCAGGGGGAGCGGCCAGTGTTATTCACCCCCCCCACCCCCCCCACCCCCACCACCATATGGATATGGGACCAGGCTCTGAGATGATACACAGCTCAGTGGCGGAGCCAGGAATTTAACCCAGGCTGTCTTTCTCCCCTGATGCAGAATATCCCATAGGAGAGAAGGGCTGGAAGAGCTTTAGGAATAATGGCCTACAGGAGGCCAGAGAATCTCCCCAGAAGAGTTAATGCTTAAACTGGAGAAGGAAGCAGGCGTTCACCCAGCGAACAAAGAGAAAACCCAGCAATATCTATGATTGCCCTGCAAACAGACCCACCCTGTGCTGGGTGCATACGCCGTTAGACCAGGTCATCAATTCTGTGCACACAACAAGCCCCACACATACCTAGTTCAGAGTAAGCACTAAGTCTAAAACTCAGTCCATAAAAATTCAGACCTTGAAGACTCTGTCATCCAAAGTCTTCACGTTATAGGAAGGTAACTAAGACCCCAGGGGGAACGAATGAGTGAGACTTGGAAGAAGTGTAATCGAAAGGCTCTAGGCTAAGCTGAGTTAAGTGAGGGATGGAGGGCTGACACTGACAGAAAGGGGCAGAGTAGCATGGGGGATGGCACCAGGTGGACCCCACCAGGTGTCTAAGCTGCAAGAAATGAACCTCCGTTAGCTTCAGTTTCCACATTTAGAAAATGGGGATAACAGCCTCCATCACGGTTATTGTGAAGGTTCAATGTCACCCACGAAGAAGTTGGCCAGGTGTCTGGCATGCTATTCCCCAAACACTGTTTATTGCACCTCCTTTGCCAAATCTAGCCAGTGGCCTTTTCCTGCTCCTCCCCCCTGCCCATTCGCCGCTCTTCTTCATGCCACCCTCCTGCCAGAGCCTCTCTGGGGAACTCAGAAATTCTACCAAATCTGTGAGACTTCACAGTGACTCAGCTCCACTTGGGCCAAAATGTCAAATCAGAGGAGGGAGATGGGTGGGTTGATCTAAGTTTGTCAGATCGTTTGCCTTCCCCAAGAGGTGTGGGCTGAGCTCCTGTCAGAGAGTGGCACACCCCCCCCCCGTACCCCTTGATTGAAAAGGCAAGCCCACTTAAAAGGAGACAGGCTGGGTAGCCCAGCATCACATTACCTACCTCCCCCACCCCTCTTAACCACCCTCTCTCCTCTCAGGGCCTGAGGAAAACAGAACAAGTTTCACAGTTTTGCAAAGGAAACACAGACCCTTCTTTTTCACTGTGCATGGGCAGTCAGGTTGTGCTGGCACTTGAGAAACTTGCAAGAAAAGGTCCTCCACCTCCCCCCAAAAAAAAACACTCAATGCAGAGGTGAGTCACCTAGTCAGGAACTCCCCTACAAAGCACTCCCTTTCCCCCAAACCTTTTTCCTTTAAGGTCCATCAAGAGGGTCCGTTAAAACATCTCTTTTATACTTTGCCTAGAAAGAAAGTAAATATTTTTCAATGAGATTCAGCAATCAATTAAACATCGTCTCTCTTTAATATGAACGTTGAACCAACAGCGACTGCACATTCCAACAAGAATATTTAAAGCAATTAAACTTTAGCTACTTTTAAAACAAATTCTTTTAAATGCTAATGACCATTGTTTTCACACTTCATAAGTAAAATCTTGTGTCGAACGAGGTTAGATGATTGCGATGATTTAATTGTAATTCTCAAAGAAAGGAAAATGTTAAGAAAAAAAAAGCTAAGATGGACCTCTTACCACATTCCTACCACAAAATGTCCTGTAACAATAGAAGCGTGATTTGCTGAAATTAAAATGCTATTATGGTGAAATTAGGGCTTCAATATTTTTAGCAGCTTTAATAGGCCTTGCATTTTAAGGGACATCTGATAATAGATAATTACATTTCATCTTAAAGAAACTGAGTTGTTTTCTTAAGGAAAATACTTTTCTTTCTTCCAGAGAGGTTAAAGCTGAGCCATCATTAGAGGCAGCACCGAGCTCGAGGTTCCTGCTTCAGCTTGGGAAATAGAGATTAGCATATAAATAGCCTTCGGAGCCTGCTTGATTCCAGCTATTTTGCGTTTCAATGTGGCATCAGAATGCACTTAGCAAGAAATGTTGGAGAGGAGAAAGAGGTTTGTAATATGTCGCTTTTATAGAGGGGGGAACTTTAAGTATAAAAGATCATCCACTCCTCTGTGGGCTTTTTTTTTGTATTCTTTCAATGCCCCAATTACAGACTCCAAGGAGTCAACAGGCCCCCTAGAACGGAGCCTGAGTTTACACCGCAGCTTTTCTCTAGACTGGGAAAATAAGTCCAAATGGTCCACAGGAAATAAGACAAATATGCAGGTTTCCTCCTGGATACGGTGGGGGTCCTACTGTGGGGGGGTCACACTGTGCCCTTTCGCTTCACCCTCCTGTTACCCATCAGCATCAGGGACGTGGACGGCTCCTCCAGGTCCCATTTGCTGGAGCAATGAGGGAGACTCCTGGCTTGCTGCCTGGAGGCCAGCTTCTCTCCTGGGAAGTTGCAGAGACTGGGCATGGAGCCGGAGGGTCTCTCTGCTCTTCCCCCTCCCCCTCCTACCTACACACACACACACACACACACACACACACACACACACACGTGCTGCAGTAAGACAACTGGTAAACCTTCCACTTTTCCTACTGAGCAGAGCACTGAACAGTTGTAAGGAGTCTACTGAGGCGCAGTTGTGTGCATGGGAACAGAGGAATAACAGCATTTTTCCTGGATCTGGCCAGGAGTGGCAGAGGGGGTGACTGTTGGTCTCCTTCCTACTATGCCTTTAAAATGGAAATAGGGTCTCACTGGGATACAGAGGATAGTCTCTCCTGCTCTTAATCCAGAACCTTGTCACTCACCAAGAGCCTCTTTCCTCCCTTATAGCAATGTATGAAGTATGCCTATCCTTTACCCTTTCTCCTGTCATATGAAAAAGTAAACCCCCAGCAGGTGCAGGATGACACCAAGCTGTCTCCAAGCATAAACCGGCCACTGAGCTGTATCTCACATGGGAAAATAGCTTGACACCATGAGGAGATTTCCTCATGAGTAACACAGATGACTAGACCCAGACCCTTCATGATGCAATGCATGGCCATCCTTTCTTCTGTCAGTCGCTACCCTGGATCTAATCAGTAATATTCTCTTGCCCTCAACCACTTTTTGCCTTCCAATAAAAACTTTTGCCTGAGAGTTCATTGTTTACACCTCAGTGTTTATTTCTATACTTACTTCCCATCCGTTATCACCTTGGGCCAATCCAGAGGCTTGGGCTCTAGTTCAGGTTCTCCATGAACTTGTTATAGGTGGAGGAGTAGAGAGAAGGGTGAGCCCTATCCCACCTGTCATGAGGAGCATGGCCAACTTTCCTACAGCACAAGACAGGTTCCAAGAGGAAGGAGCAACACATAAAAACGGAAAGTCCTGGAAAGAAACCATTCCCACAAGGCTGAATGACTGATCAGAGATTAATAATTGTTGACACCCAGCCAAATTAACTTGGGCTACTTTGAGTCTCCCTGAAAGCCATTCATTGTCCACCTGTGTCAGACGTAACATCCTTGTGGCCATTGAAAAGGTAATAATTTATCAGACAGCTTCTAAAACCTACATCAGAGTATGTCATTGTCCCGTCCCATGTCCTGTCCCACCTCCCACCTTTGCTACAACCCGCCTACCTGCAATCCTTGCCAAGGTGCTTCATTTATGACCTTTTGTCCTATAGCTAATGAAATCTCATGTAACCTCTCCTACCTGGAACAAGTCTTTCAGAGCAACTGGACTATAGTCACTCATACTTGGCTCAAAAGTAAACTGTTTCTGCCGGGCGTGGTGGCGCACGCCTTTAATCCTAGCACTTGGGAGGCAGAGGCAGGTGGATCTTTGTGAGTTCAAGGACAGCCTGGTCTACAGAGTGAGTTCCAGGACAGCTGGGGCTACAGGGAGACCCTGTCTCGAAAAAAAAAAAAAAAAAAAAAAAAAAAAGTAAACTGTTTCTTATTCCCTTTGAGGTGAGAGCTGTGTTTTGCATTGAGGCAAACTTGCATGGTAATAGTCTCATGTGACACAGGAGCCTTCAGGCTGAAGATTCAAAGAATCTACCCATCTTTATGCTTGGGTTCAATGAAGCATGGTAGAAACATGACTGGACAAAAAAGGGGTTGTTGAGAGTGGTGACCCAGGAGGGCCTGTCTGTCAAGACTCCTCTTAGACCCTCACCTGTAGCATTTCTAACTCCTGGGTATGAGGTGGGGGTCTCTCTGCAATGAAGATCTTCATTTCTCTATGGTAAGCCAGCTCTTACATGAGAGGCAGGGGAACATTAGAGTATTATTTATTATTATTATTACCATTATTATTATTATTATTCTTTGAGACAGGGTCTCTCTTTAGTCCCAGCTGTCCTGGAACTCACTACATAGACCTGGCTGACCTTGAACTCACGGAGATCCGCCCCCCTCTGCCTCCCAAAGGGTGTGCCATCACCACGCCCAGCTTAGAGTATTATTTTAGGTTCATACCTGGCTTGAGGAAGAGTGGTTCTGGCTCCTACTGAGACAGGAGTTACTTAGCTCCCCTCAGGCAGTAATGGCAGGCCCATGGTGTCAGACCCCTAGACACATCTCATCTGACCGTTGTCTGGATTGGATGAGTAACACATGCTTACCTCTCCTTTGAGGCCCAAGGAGAATATACAAGATGTGTGGACTCCTTCCTCACTCATTTAAAAATGCCCAAGTCCAATAAGGATTACTTCAATCTCCCCACCATAAGACTCCTAACAGACCACTGAGGAGGGCAGCATGATGGTATTTGACCTTCGGAGCCCTCTCACTCTTGAGAGAGTTTTCCCACTTTTTCTTACTTTTTATTACATCCACTCTGCTCACTCTTTGCCAGAGGGATGATGATGATGATGATGATGATGATGATGATGATGATGATGCATGAAACAGTGAACTCACAAACCACTGGCTCAGAGTGGCTTTGGTGATCAGTAATCCCTGAGTTAACCTCACCAAGAGACTGGCAATTTCCTAGAACACAGAGTCTGTGACTTGATTGAGGGGAGAAGCAAGTAGAAAAACAGGAAGGCCAGGGAGAAACATTGTTAACAGGGACCAGTAAACCCTGCTCTGCCCACATGGATGCTAGGATAGGAAAGAGAGGAGAGGTGGAGGGGGCCGGCCCCTGACAGCTCCTCCCACACCAGTACTGTGTGGTTAGAGCACTTGGGTGGGGGTTTTCCTGGATCATTCTTCAGCCACAGGCCCTGGCTCCATCGTCCTAGCAGCTTCCTCAAACTCTCCATGAGAAGTGAGAGAGATTAGGAAGAAATGCTAGAGGCAGGCAGATCTTTGTGAGTTCAAGGTCAGCCTGGTCTACAGAGTGAGTTCCAGGACAGTTCGGGCTACAGGGAGATCCTGTCTGAAAAAGACCAAAAAAATAAAAATAAGTATAGAAATCAAGCATTTGGGGGCTGGAGAGATGGCTCAGCAGTTAAGAGCGCCGACTGCTCTGGCAGAGGACCCGGGGTCAATTCCCAGCACCCACATGGAGGCTAAGCACCATCTTTAACTCCAGTTCTAGGGGAATCCGACGCCCTCTTCTGACCTCCGAGGCATTGCATGACACGGGTGCATAAACCTACATGCAGACAGTACATTCATACACATACAAAATAATAATAAATAAAATATTTTAAAAAAGAAATGCTTTGAACAGAAGCTAGAGGGCTGATCCCAGACTTGACTGTCAGAGCAAGCACACCTATTTGAGTCCTTTGGACAGTGCTTGGTTAGCACAGTGTGGTGGTTTGAATGAGTGTCCCCCATAGGCTGTAAGTATTCAGACATTTGTCTCCAGTTGCTGGCGCTGTTTTTGGAGGTCTTAGAAGTTGTGGCCATGCTGGGGGAGGTATGTCACTGGGGGCAGGCTTAGTGAGTTTAACAAGCCTTGAGGTCTGCAGTTGCTCTCTCTGCTTCCTGTGCTCATTGCAAGATGTGAACCTCGGCCTGCTGCTCCAGCTCCAGCCGCCATGCCTCCTGCCACAATGGACTCTAATTCCCTGGAACCGTCAATCATAAGCTCAAATAAACTCTTCCTTTTATAAGTTCCTTTGGTCATGGTGTTTTATCACAGCAACAGAAAAGTGACTAATACACANATTGCGAGATGTGACCCTCGGCTTGCTGCTCCAGCTCCAGCCGCCATGCCTCCCACTGCAATGGACTCTAATTCCCTGGAACCGTCAATCATAAGCTCAAATAAACTCTTCCTTTTATAAGTTCCTTTGGTCATGGTGTTTTATCACAGCAACAGAAAAGTGACTAATACACACAGGCTGGGGTTTATGCAGTGGCATTGAAGAATCCAGTCCTCAACCCTAGGCCCCCTTTATCAGCACCTCAACCCTGTCTCCTCCCACCCCCATTCAGCCACTTCTCCCCTCTTCCCCTCCTACAGACAGTCAGATCCTCTGAGGCACCTGTCAGAAAGTATGCTAGACTGGCCTTTAGGAACCAGAAAGGCTGGGGTGCTTGCTGACTTCCTATACTTTCTGGCTGTATCCAAAGGGAATAAGCATCACACTGGGGCTGGGACTCAGAAAATGGTATCCAAAATATGTCACTGGGAGCTGTAGGGGCACAGCGTGGGAAGGAAGGGCTTCCTCTTGGGCTCTCTGTCCACTGTGCACGTCGGAGCCTCCAGGAGACCCTGGACTGTGGGAATCCCCTCCCCAGATTGCTCATCTGCAGAAAGGGACACTAGATTGGATTTACTACCTGTTCTCTGGATCCATTCGTCACCCCCTAAAGTCCACTTAGTCTTCATCCTAAATTGCCTGCATCCTCACATCCCTCTCATCTATGAAGCCAACAAATAGGCTTCTGAATCTCATCGGGTAGATGGCGGGATGTTCATGCGATATCATACGTTTGTGCTGTATCCTACTAATCTCTCAAACACTGAACCAATAGAGGGGAAAGAGGTTCTTTTGGCTCTAACCTGGAATATGTAGAGCATCACATGGTCAAAACCTGCATCCTTCACTACAAGAAAGTGCCATGTGTCTCTATAAAGGTAGTCCAGGCTCTTGCAATCTCTCTTAGCCTGCAGACTCTGTGGGTAACCTAGGGACAAGAAAGAAGAGTAGATGAGCATTTTAACATGAACAGAGTTAAAGAATAGACAAAATAATGCCAAAAACTTTGTAGATTTGATTTTTAACTCCAGGAGGAAGGTTTTTACTTTTTAAAAGGTTTTGTTTATTATTTTTATTTTATGCATATGAGTGTATTGCCTGCATGTATGTAGGTACACCCATGTCATACAGTGCCCACCAAGGTCAGAAGAGGGAGTCAAATCCCCTAGAACTGAAGTTACTGATGGTTGTTAGCCACTATGTGGGTGCTGGGAATCAAGCTTGGGTCCTCTGCAAGAGCAGACAGTGCTCTTAGCCACTGAGCCATCTCTCTCTCTAGTCCCAAGGCCTTTTGTTGCTGCTGCTGCCGCTGCTGCTGTTGTTGTTGTTGTTGCTGTTGTCATCAGTTTTTATTGTATGTGTATAAGTCTATTGCCTGTGTAAGTGCGCCCATGTCATATGATGCCTGTGGAAGTCAGAGGAGGGCATCAGATCCCCTGAAACTGGAATTATGGATGGTTGTTAGCTGCCATGTGTGTGTGCTGGGAATCCAACCTGGGTCCTCTGCAAGAGTAGCCAGTGGTCTTAAAGGCTGAACTATCTCTCCAGTCCCTGAGGTTTTATTTTTTAACTTCAGTGGAGTGCTTCCTCCTGACCTGCTGAAATGAGCTGGGAGTCACAAAGTCCATCATCTGAGCTAAATGAGGCTGGGGTTATAAGTATCTTCTTCTTTGTTTAAGGGGACCAATCTGAAAATATGGGGAGGGTCCAAGGTGTCTCTGCCAGGACCAGATAATCCAGCCCGGCGTGGTGTCTTGCGCCTTTAATCCTAGCACTTGGGGAGCAGAGGCAGGTGGATCTTTGTGAGCTCAAGGCCAGCCTG
The DNA here is from genome assembly GCA_009823505.1 of Rhizomys pruinosus. Classification (NCBI taxonomy): domain Eukaryota; kingdom Metazoa; phylum Chordata; class Mammalia; order Rodentia; family Spalacidae; genus Rhizomys; species Rhizomys pruinosus. The sequence continues at coordinate 46,156 of VZQC01006666.1, forward strand.
GTCTGCAGAGTGAGTTCCGGGACAGCTGGGGCTACAGGGAGACCTTGTCTCAAAAAGACAAAAAAAAAAGGGGGGGGTGCAGATTCAAACATAATCATGGGATTCCCAGTTCTATGGCCCCTTCCACCTGAAGGGAGCTGTCCAGTTTATGCCTCATAAAGAAATCTTTGCTGTCACTTTCTCTGCGTTTTGTTCTTCTTTCTTTCCTAGATAATCAATTCTTTGCCCTTCTCTCATTACAAATGGGGATATCTCTACCCTTAGACATCTTTACTTGGTCTAAGGTGGACCCTCAAACACCTCATTACACACCATCACAGTACGAGGGTCACCACCACTTCCATAAGAGTTCTGGTAAACCCCGGAATTCTAGCCTGGCCCTGATGGGCATACCTCACTGGGGCTTTCCCAGAGAAAAAGTGTCCTGCAGCTGCAAACATTTGGTATTAACATAAATAATGCTCATTTTCAGTTTTGTGCATGAAGACCCTCCATCCCTAACTGTTAGGTGTCAGGAGCAAAGGCACTTCTTCAGGAAACCTGAGGATTACTTTGTGAGTTGAGGATGTACTAGCAACAGTACCAGGAAGACAGTGGGCTCAGCCAAGATTCTGGTCTGGTTCTGCTGATCCTGGTTGGGCTGGAGAGCTGCCTCAGTCAGTAAGGTGTTGATGTGCAAGCATGAAGACCTGAGAATGATCCCCCAAGTCCATGTAATATGCACATGTAATCCCAACACTGGGGGAAAGAAGCAGAGAGAGGAGGATCATGGGGGCTCACTGACCGGCCAGTCTATGTGGGGAGCTCCAGGCCAATGAGAAAGCATATCTCTTTTTTTATTATTTGTTTCTGTATGTGTATGAATGTACTGTCTGCATGCAAGTTTGTGCACCCATGTTGTGCAATGCGGCGGAGGTCAGAAGAGGGTGTCAGATTCCCCTGGAACTGGAGTTCTCCTGGAATTGGAGTTTCAGACGGCTCTCGGCCGCCATGTGGGTGCTGGTGATCGAGCCCGGGTCCTCTGTAAGAGTGGTCGGCGCTCTTAACCACTAGGCCATCTCTCCAGCCCCGAGAAAGCATATCTCAAAAGCCAAGGAGGATGGCTCCTGAAGAGTGGCACCCAAGGTTGACCTTTGGCTTTGACATGCATGTGCATATACATGCATAACACACATATCCAGACCAAAATAAAATAATAAAGCAAAATCAGCAGTTACCAGCAAACACTGACATTCCCTATCTACAAAATAAGGATCTGGGAGTCAGTCTCCACAGGCTTGTCCTCCTCCAACTTCTGTCCTTCATGGAGACTATCCTCGCCTATCGACAGCTTCTCTTTCTGCAGCTATGGTTAGCCACAGTCAGTCACGGTCCGAACTTACTAAATCAGAAACAGAAATGGGCATTTTATAAGTTTTAGATTGAGGACTGTTCTGAGTGTGAAATCAAATCTCATGCTGTCCTATTCCATCCCACGGAGGACACGAGTCTTCCTTCCTCCAGTATCTCCCCACTACCCATCCATTTGTCACTGAGGAGTCATTGTGGTTATCAGATCTGCTGTCACCATAATCCAATGTTTGTTCTTATGTACCCCTTATTTTATTTAATAATGGGCCCCAAACACAAGAATAGTGATGTTTGATTGTTGTCATTGTTCTGATTTGTTATTATTAAACTTCAACTTAAGAGCCGGGCATGATGGCATACACCTTTAATCCCAGCACTCGAGAGGCAGAGGCAGGTGGATCTCTGTGAGTCCAAGGCCAGCCCAGTTTAAATAGTGAGTTCCAGGACAGCTGGAGCTACAGGGAGACCCTGTCTCAAAAAAACCAAAAAAAAAATACTCATTTAGGGTGGCTGGAGAGATGGCTCAGTAGTTAAGAGTACTGTCTGCTCTTGCAGAGGACCCAGGTCTGATTCCCAGCACCCACATGACAGCTAACAACCATCTATGACTCCAATTCCAGGGGAATCTGACTCTCTGACTTCACAGGCATTGCATGACACAGACACACTTACATACATGCAGGTAATACAGTCATACACATAAAATAAAAATAAATGAAATTTTAAAAAATTAATGTATGTACAAGAAAAAAATATCAGTTTGTGGCCAGGCACAGTGGCATATGCCTTTGATCCCAGCACTTGGGAGGCAGAGGCAGGTGGATCTCTATAAGTTCAAGGCCAGCCTGCTCTGCATAGTGAGTTCCAGGATAGCTGGGACTATAGGAAGACCCTGTCTCAAAAAAAGAAAAAAAATCAGTATATATAGATTTAATTGCTCTTCCCAGTTTTCCCTCCAGGCATATCCCCAACAGGTAAAGAAGTCAACTGCATTACCATCCTTCCAGGTCTGCTTCGGCCTCAGTGATTCTCACTGTAGCCAAGATGTTTAGTATTACCTTTCTTACTGATCCAGATGACTTCAATAACAGTGTTACAGTTCCAATGTAAACTGTCCTGCATAGGCTCATGGGTCTGAATACTCGGCCTGCAACTGGTGGCCCTATTTTGAGAGCCTATGGATCCTTTAGGAGGTGGAACCTAGCTGGCACATATGGGCTAATCAGGATGGGCCCTAGAGAACTACGGTCTGCTTCTGGTTCCTGATCCTCCAAGACAGAACAAGCAATGCTCCAAGTTCCTGACACTGTAGATAGGGCCATCCTAGCTACCATGATGGACTGAATCCCTCTGAACTGTGAGCCAAAATACCCCCCCTAAATTGCTTTACCTCTGTGTGTGTGTGTGTGTGTGTGTGTGTGTGTGTGTGTGTGCATGTCCTTTGCTAAAAGCATTCTCAAAATATGGTCATGGAAAGTTTTGCATACCTCTTTCTAAAGTATGAAGGCCTTTTAAATTCTTAGAAGGAAGCACCTCCATTTCCTTCAATCCCATCTCCGTTAGAAACATAGTCAAGGTCACTGGGTTCCCCTGCATTCATCACCAAGGATCCTCTCAGGAAGTGGCACATGGAACCGCAAGGGTACAGAAGGCTTGTCTCAAGGTTTTAAAAATCCTATCTGGAGTGGCCCATCCATGCACGAGAAGACCTACGCCTACAGAAAAATGTCTTTGCTTTGGGCTGCAATTATTTCAATTCATGTGCTTGCATTCTCTCAAGCTGCCCTGACATTTCAAGCTACTGCTTGGTAGATCTTTGTTCAAAAAAAGATGGGGAAACAAATTAGTTGTCACGTAATAATGTCAATGTTTGGGGGAGACAAAAACCTTTCAAAGCATATGTGCAGAAAGTTTCAGTAATGAGCCAGAAGCCCCAGAGCTTGTCAGGGATGGTGTCTGGGTGAGAGCCTAGCTCAGGACTCTCTACTACGGAGGCAGATGAAATATACACCTTTGGTCGGGTCTTTCATATTTACCTCTTAGGTCACTCTCCCTGAACTCCACTTTCACACTGCAAACTATGGCCACCAAGCCCTATGTCCCTCCCTTGTAGTCTTGACATCTAGAACTTTTCATTTGTTTTCATTGAATTCTTTTTTTTCAAGTGCTTCCCGGAATGCCAGCTGGCCATGACATTTTTTTCCATTCTAAATTGTCACTCAAATGATTTCCTTAGTGCTCCCTTCAAATTAGATGATTCTGCCTTCCTTAGTGAAGGACTGAAGTCCACAGCTTACTCTGGAAACCGGGTAGCTAGCAGCCTGTGGGTTGACATGACAATGTCTAATTGACTGACAGTCATGTTAACGATGTCTAGAAAGGAGCTACTGACTTGCCTCCCAGTCTGCCCGCCTGTGGTGTGGCACCACCATCAACTCAGTCTGTGGGACAGAGTCTGTCTATCTATCTATCTATCTATCTATCATCTATCTATCTATCTATTATTTATCTATCTATCATCTATTATCTATCTATCTATTATCTATCTATTATCTATCTATTATCTATCTATTATCTATCTATCTATTATCTATCTATCATCTATCTTCTATTATCTATCTATCATCTATCTATTATCTATCTATCTAATCTATCTATCTATTATCTATGTATCTATCTATCTATCTATCTACCTCTGTTCTCCATCCCCCACAACAAGTCCCTTCCACTCAACTTCTGAAGCAAGTGCTAAATCCATTCCTTCACCACTGTCCCCACAGGTCTAAACCACTATCATCTCTCACTCAGTAGGTCTCCCAGCTGATCTTTGGCATCCAGGCCAATCCACCATGGAAAAACACCCTCCCATGCCAGGCCTATGTTTAGAACCTTCCTACCAGAATTCAAGCTCTCAGACAGCTGGGACCCAACTTTTCTATTCACCTCTGTGTTCGTAGTGCCTAAAACAGTCCCCAGCAGAGACTAAGTGCTCAGCCAAAACAGGTCACGTGAGTAAATCAAGCAATAATCTTAACTACGGACAAGACAAATTTCTGTCATTTTTGCAAAAAAAAATGGCCCTATTTCTTTTTTAGCTGTGGGCTAATTCTCACATTTGTGGTTAGTCTTCTCTGGTTTCTGAGCAGATGTCAACATATGTAGATTCTAAGCAATTTATCTCTCCTCTTCTCTCCAGCCAGCAGAGGCAAAGTAAAAGGAATCTGTGACTTACATGCACAGGTGCACTGTGCTTTGGTTCTTTTGCAAGATGACACGGATTGAGCTGGACATTATCCATTTCTATTATTTTAATTGTAAACATAAACTATTGGGGAGAAAAAAAAAAAACAAATGGAAATCTGCCCATCAACCTCACAATTAACATCTCATTTCAAGAGACCAATCAACTCAAATGGGAGCCAGTGACCTTAATCTCTCCCCAAATACAGTGTTTGATTCCCCTTATTAGCTGAAAAAAACTCCAAACTATCTGGATTAACCCTGTGATGGTGTCAGTGACACTACTGCTGTGTCTAAATAAGTCCAGGGACCTCTGTGACCTTTAGTCACGGTTTCTATGAAAGGAAGTGAGACGGTGAAGACAGTGCCCATCATAACAAAAGTCACAAGGCCACCTTGATAGGGCCCCTATTTTTCATTCATTTTTCTAAAACTGGAAAAAAAAGTCTGGTTTTCAAGAGCATTCTTTCACCATTGATTAATAAAAAATTAACCCAAGAAGAGAGTAAAGCCCAAAAGTCAAAGGCAGCTCATTTAATCATAAAGTTCTGAGAAAGATCCAATTGGGAAAAAAAAATTCATTGTAATATAGGAAGGGGGGAGTTTGATTTTTAAAGATTTATTTTTTTTAATTATGTGCGTGCGTGCGTGCATGCATGCATGCATCTGTGGGTGAGTATGTGCCCTGAGTGGCAGTCTCTGTAGAGACCAGAAGTGCTCTGTCCCCAGAGCTGGAGTTCCAGGTAGTCGTGAGTCACCAGACATAGGTGCTGGGTATCAAATTTAAATCCTCTGCAAAGGCAGTACAAGCTGTAAACTATTGAGCCATCTCTTCAGATCCAAGGAATTTGATTTTTAAAAAGACTAGAGATAGGTGGTAGATGGTGATTTGTAAAACACTTGCCTTGAAACACAGGAATGAGTTCTGTCTCTAGAAGCAACATTCAAAAGTTGGCACACACCTTTAATCCCAGCACTCGGGAGGCAAAGGTAGGCAGATCTCTGTGAGTTCAAGGCCAGCCTGATCTACATAGTGAGCTCCAGGACAGCTGGGACTACAGGGAGACCCTGCCTCGAAAAGACAAAAAAAAAAAAAGTTGCAAATGGCAGGGCACACCATAATCCCAGCGTTCCAGTAGGGCCAGGATAAAGATAGGAGGATCCCTGGGGTTCTCTGGCTAACCAGTCTAGTCCAGTTGGTGGTGAGCTTCAGGGCAATGAGAGACCATGTCTCAAAGGAGGGGTTGGCATTCCTGAGAATGAAGATGGCCTCTGGCCTCCATAAGCACAGACACACACAGAAGCATTAAGAACATTTTTAAAGGTAGAATTAAAAAAAATTTAACCAGCAAACAATGCTTCAATGACCTTGCAAAGGTTAGAAGCAGTCCATTCACTTGGCAGGGTTAATCAGTCCTCCTGAAAGTTAGGCGGTTCTCCCTAGGAAAAGACAAGATATGCATGCGCTACCTGCCAACCAACCAGACAGACCAGTTACCAGACAGACCCATCAACAGCTATCTGGGCAGTTTCAGTTTGGAGGAGACTTGGGGTGTACAGGATGTCAAAACAACCTAGAAGCTGTTTCAAGGCCAGCCAGGAGCTCCCAGCCTTGATCACAGGACTCGCTTTAAGCAGCTCCGTCCACATCTTCACCAAATCACTGGGATCATCCCTGCTCTCGGGGGTGATTTGCTACCTGGGATCTGAAGCTATAGGAAATAGAAGCCACGTAAGTAAGCTAAGCTGAGGCAGCAAAGGAGAATTCATTGAAAGGATTTAGGACTATTTCTGGGAACTCAAGGGCAAGAACACCAAACCTGGAAGAAGAGCCTGCTCCATCTCTTTCCTGCTCTGCTCCACACAGTGACTCCTCGCTTCGCAAAGCAGGAAGAAAATAGCTATCCCTTGTTCCTGTTCCCACATGCTCTCTCCCAGCCAGCACTGGAATCCTTAAATTTCAAATTCCAAGAAGAAGGGCTGGAGAGATACTTCAGCCATTAAGAGCCCTAACTGTTGTTGCAAAAGACCCAGATTAGGAACCTAGCATCCACATGGCTGTTAACAACCATCCATCCAGGGTTCAATTCCCAGCACCCCATGGAGGCTAAGAACCATCTTTAACTCCAGTTCTAGGGGAATCCAACGCCCTCTTCTGACCTCCTCGGCATTGCACGACAAGGGTACACAAACCTACATGCAGACAGTACACTCATACACATTAAAAAAAAAAAAAAAAAGCTGACTGAAAGCAAAGGCAGTGGACATTTCATGGATAGTCTTGGGCAGAGAATGGAGGACTTAGAGCTGAGAGTTATGTGCAAACTTTCGATAAATCCATCCAGTGGAAATGTGGCAGCCAGACTAGGGACAGAAAGGTGAACCAAGAAGTGTATGGATTACCCAAGGGAAAAGCAAAGGCCATGAGGATAGAAAGGATTAAGAGTTAGCAAGAAGCCTGAGGCACAATTCAGTACAAGAGTGTTTGCCTAGTGTTCCTGCAGTCCTGGGTTTGATCCCCAAGAAGCGTTATGAAGGAAGCAGAATGAACAGAAATTCAAAGACAAATCTCATGTGCTCAGCAAGACTGTGAGCGTCCACTTTCTCTTCCTCATTCTGGGCTTCCAGGGCTTACCTGGTGACTGCCCTACACACAGATTTGTTTAGAAAATAAACTCAGGAAAGACTGACAATGAACCCAGAGTGGTGCCAGCCACTGGGGTGGGGTGCCAGGCATTGTCCTTTGAGGGTTGGTAGAACTGTGCCGTGTGTTTATCTGGCCTCCGCGGTACACTTAGAGCTCCTAAATTTCTTGTATATCCACCTGCACCCTATTCAGCTAGGCTCAGTGTAAAGTGCCAGTCTCCATCCCTGCTCATGGCCTGGACTGGAATCGATGGGAATAGAAAACAATGGCCCCTGCTCTTCAGCTCCTGCCCACCGTGCTGAACCAAAGCAGGGGGAGCCGCTGAGGAGCTCCCCTGTTACGGCTCTGGTTAGATGGGGTGGGACTCACTGCCCTGAGTTTCTTGGTGGGTACCCAGAGAAGGAAGAATAAAATTCCTTCAGAGGATCAAAAAAAAAAAAAAAAAACACTGAAAAGCTTCATTTTGGGCAGTCAGACTTCTCTCCTTATTGTTTCAATTACATAGTGTGTGATACTGGAACTCGCTCTGTAGACCAGGCTGGCCTTGAACTCACAAAGATCCACCTGCCTCTGCCTCCTGAGTGCTAGGATTAAAGGCATGTGCCACCATGCCCGGCTGATAATGGACATTTCTTTTTTTTTTGAATGTTTATAAGACAAATATTTAATGAAAATCAGTGGATATGTATAATCCATGGTGCTAAATAGTTACATGGAACTGTCAAAAATGTAAAACAGCATAGATGAAAGAAAATGTTACATATTGTCATCATCTGATTCATCTTCTTCCTTCAATGATTCCTTCGCATATTTCTCGGCTTCTTCCCTTATATCTTTTGGAACAATTTCATGTCTTCCTTTAGTTAATTCACCAACCCAGCTGAGCTCTAGTTCAAAAGCTTTATCCTTAACTTCATCATGTACTATGTAAATTATTTTTGCAACTTCTTTAACTACATCACGGCAGGTCATTTCTTTCATCTGAAGCTTTTCTATCTCTGTCTTTGCAGCTTGCCTTGCTTTGCCAATGGCACAGCCCCAATAACCATATGAAACACCTGATGGGTCAATCATATAGAGCTGAGCACCGTCATTTGCACTGTAGGACCCTAACATAAAACTGCAGCCAAAAGGTCTAACAGCACTGTAGAGCGTGTAAGCATGTATGTACATAGCCACTCTGTCTGCAAGATGTTTCAGTGGAATGTTATAGCCAAAGTTAGACCTAAAGTTGGAAGCTTCTTCTCTTGCTATGTCTGCTAATGAACGTGCATCTGCCAATAAAGCTGCTAGACCAACATGTCGGTCAACATTAAATAGTCGTTTGTTGGAGCCTTCTTCATAAAGTTTAGAAAGAACTAATTTTTCTACCCCAAAGACAACACCATCTTTACATCTGATCCCAATAGCTGTACTACTGTTTTCCACCGCCTTCATGGCATATTCCACTTGAAAAACTCTTCCATCAGGAGAGAAAGTAGAGGCTGACAGGTCATACCCGGTGCCAATGGAGCTCATAGTACCAACCACCCAGCCGTCCTGGGTTTGCAGGCCTCAAGTGATAATGGACATTTCTATGCATAAAGCAGGTTCCATACATCAACTTGAGTCTAGCATCATTCTAGGTGTGACAGTTCATCTTCATCGTCAACTTGACTGGATTTTAGAATCACCTAGAAGATTCACCTCTGGGTATGTGTGGAGATGCTTCCAGAAGACTTTTTTATTTTATTTTATTTATTTCCATATGTGTATGAATGCATTGTCTGCATGCAAGTCTGTGCACCCGTGACGTGCAACGCCGCGGAGGTCAGAAGAGGATGTCCGACTCCCCTGGAACTGGAGCTCTCCTGGAATTGGAGTTTCAGACGGCTCGGCTGCCATGTGGGTGCTGGGGATCGAACCCGGGTCCTCTGCAAGAGCGGTTGGCGCTCCTTAACCGCTAGGCCACCTCTCCAGCCCTTCCAGAAGACTTTAAGCAGCGGGGTGAGAAAACCCAGCCTGAATGTGGGTTGCACCTTCCCATCGACCGGGGTCCCCAACTGAGTCAAAAGGAGAAAGAGAGCTGAGCACCAACATTCTGAGTCCCATTCAGCAGGAAGCATTGCTGTAGAGCCTCAGCCCAGGGCCAGCATCTGTAGAAACCTCTGGGGTTCATCCCACACATGGAAATCCTTGCAGAGCTCACAAAGGACTCTGTGGGTCGGGAGGACTCTTCCTTCCAGATAACCAAAGCCAATTATAGGTGAGTAGCACACCCAGCAAGACAGGCAGTGCCCCTGGGAAGTCGAGAACCAGGTTCACAAGCCGGTAGAAAGCCAGGTCACAGGAGCCCAGGTAGAGCAGTACCTCATCCCCGAGCCTGCTCCATGGACGCCAGGTGAAGCCCAGTGTTCTGGTTTGTTTTCAGTTGCTGTGAGAAAGCACTCTGACCAATACCAAGTTGGGGAGGAAAGGGTTTGTTCTGCTGGTTTACATCTATTGGGTCACAGTTCTCACTCAGGGAGCCCAAGGTAGGAACTCAGGGCAGGAACCTGGAGGCAGGAGCTGAAGCACCAGTCATGGAGGAATGCTGCTTACTGGCTTGCTCTTCCAGACCATGCTCAGCCTGCTTTCTTACATAATACACAACAAACTGCCCAGAGGTGGCACTGCCCACAGTGGGCTGGGCCCTCTCACATCACTCAACAATCAAGAAAATGCCCCATAGACATGGCCACAGGCCAGTCCAATGGAAGCAGTTCCCTAATGGAGGGTCCCTCAACTCAGGTGTGTCATTGATACTAAAGCTATCCCACACACCTATTTGATTTTGTATGTGTGTGTGCGTGCAGGCTTATATGCATGTGTGTTCATATGTGTGGAAGCAAGAGCACATTTTGGGTATTATCTTTAGGGAGGCTGTTCACCTCTTTTGAAACAGGGTCTCTCGTTGGCCTGAAGCTCACCAATTAGGCTCGACTGACTGGTCAGCAAACCTCGGGGACCCTCCTGTCTCTGCCTCCCCAGGGCTGGGATTCACCACAGCATCTGCCATTTTTACAAGATCAAATTCAGATCCTCCTTCTTACAAGGTAAGTGTTTTATCAAATGGGCCAACCCCCCCCCCAGCCCTACTAAGACAAATTCTAATCTGCTCCTGTTCTGTGTATCACGAAAGTCAAGAACCAGTGCACAGGGCAAGAGTATCTGGCAAGCTGAGCATGGGCCACAAGCTCACGCACATGCATGAGCTTGTGGCCCATGCTCAGTCTGGCCCTCTTCCTTTTCTGCTTGGGAGGCAGCATATCTGGATTCTAGGCAATCCCAAAAGGTGAATATGTGCTGTGGATGCCTTTGACATCTTTTTTTTAGGGGGGGCGGGGGGTCTTTTCGAGACAGGGTCTCCCTGTAGTCCCAGCTGTCCTGGAACTCACTCTGTAGACCAGGCTGGCCTTGAACTCACAAAGATCCGCCTGCCTCTGCCTCCCAAGTGCTAGGATTAAAGGCGTGTGCCACCACGCCCGGCCTGCCTTTGACTTCTATTACCTCGACTCTGATGTGAAGTCTAAAAGGATAGCAGAGCATGCTGAGTCCTTTCAGTTGTCAACTTGACACAGTTGGGAAGAGGGAACCTCAACTGGAGAATTTCCTCTATCAAACTGGCCTGTGGGCAGATCTGTGAGGCATTTTCTTGACAAGTGATGTGGAGGGCCCAGCCCACTATAGGCAGTGCCACCCCTAGGCAGGTGTCCTGAGATGTATAAGAAAGCAGACTGAAGGCTGGGTGTGGTGGTACATGTCTTTAATCTCAGCATTTGGGAGGCAAAAGCAGGTGAATCTCTGTGAAACTGAGGCCAGCTTGATCTATATAGTGAGTTCCAGGCCAGCTGGGGCTACAGAGAGACCCTGTCTCAACCAACCAAGGAAAGAAAGAAAGAAAGAAAGAAAGAAAGAAAGAAAGAAAGAAAGAAAGAAAGAAAGAAAGAAAGAAAGAAAGAAAGAAAGGAAGGAAGGAAGGAAGGAAGGAAGGAAGGAAGGAAGGAAGGAAGGAAGGAAGGAAGGAAGGAAGGAAGGAAGGAAGGGTCTGAGACTGAGGGCCTGAAGAGATAATGGCTCAGTGGTTAAGACCACTGGCTGCTCTTGCAGAGGACCAAGGTTCAGTTCTCAGCATCAATATGGTATCTGACAACCATCCTTAACTCCAGTTTCAGTATCTTTTTCTGATCTCAGCAGGCATTGCATGCATGTAGCATACTTACATACATGCACAGAAAACACTGATACATATCAAATAAATACATTAAATGTTTTTAAGCCGGCTCAGCATGGTTCCAAGGGGCAAGCCAGTAAACAATGTTCCTCCATGGCTCTGCTTCAGTTCCTGCCTCCAGGCTCCTGAACCTCTCTGGAAGAGATGATGTTTGACACTAACTTTCAGCTTGGGACTGAAAGTTGCATGAGGTTGCAAAAGGTCATATGGAGAGCAAAGGCAGTGAGCAGCCAGCAAGATGGCTCAGCAGATAAAGGTGCTTGCCTGGTGACATAAGTTTGATCCTTGGGACCCACACTGTGGGAAGGAGAGAACCAATACAACCAACACCTGCAAGTAGTCCTGGCTTCCCTCAGTTATGAACTGTGATGCGGACGAGTAAATAAACCCTTTCCATATCAAGTTGGTTTTGGTCAGAGTGGTTTTTTTTTTTTTATTTGTTTATTTTTATGTGTATGAATGTACTGTCTGCATGTAGGTTTGTGTACCCATGTCGTGCAATGCTGCAGAGGTCAGAAGAGGGCGGCAGATTCCCCTGGAACTGGATTTACAGAGGGTTCTCAGCTGCCATGTGGGTGCTGGGGATCGAACCCGGGTCCTCTGCAAGAGTGGTTGGTGCTCTTAACCGCTAGGCTATCTCTCCAGCCCCATTGGTCAGAGTGTTTTATAACAGCAATAAAAAGCTAACTAGGGCCGGGCGTGGTGGTGCACCCCTTTAATCCTAGCACTCAGGAGGCAGAGGCAGGTGAATCTTTGTAAGTTCAAGGCCAGTCTGGTCTACAGAGTGAGTTCCAGGACAGCTGGGGCTACAGGGAGACCCTGTCTCGAAAAGACAAAAAAAAAAACCTAACTAGGATATCAGTTCCTCTCTGTTTGAACAAGGAAACAGAGGCTCAGTGAGGGTAGCTAACTTTTTTTTTTCTGTATGTGTATGAATGTACTGTCTGCATGCAGGTCCTTGCTCCCATGTTGTGCAATGCCGCGGAGGTCAGAAGAGGGTGTCGGATTCCCCCTGGAACTGGAGTTCTCCTGGAATTGGAGTTTCAGACGGTTCTCGGCCGCCATGTGGGTACTGGGGATAGAACCTGGGTCCTCTGCAAGAGCAGTCGGTGCTTTTAACTGCTAGGCTATCTCTCCAGCCCCGGTAGCTAACTTCTTAATCCCAATTTAGAGGCAGAGCTGAGTTCTTATGGCCACTCAATACTATCTGTGGTCTGATCTTTGATCTATGGACAATGAAGGTCTCTCATTTGAGCAATGAGTCTTGGGGAAGAGGCTCAGCCATCACTGTCATCACACAAACGTAGAATGCTCTCCTGCGTATTATTTGTCTTAATTTTTTTTTTAATTTTTTTTTTAATTTTTATTTATTTATTTATTTTTATGTGTATGAATGTATTGTCTGCATGCAGGTCTGCGCACCCGTGTCGTGCGATGCCGCGGAGGTCAGAAGACGGTCTCGGATTCCCCTGGAACTGGAGTTCTCCTGGAACCGGAGTCACAGACGGTTCTTAGCCGCCATGTGGGTGCTGGGGATCGAACCCGGGTCCTCTGCAAGAACGGTCGTCGCTCTTAACCGCTAGGCCATCCCTCCAGCCCCATTGTTAATAGTTTTTGCCCCTACGGAAAAGACTCTGAGTGTGAGCTCATTGGTTCTGCTACTCAGTGTATTAAATTAAATCTTATTTTGTGGACATCAGCTTAGATGTTCAAAGTCTTTCCTTGAAGCCAAGAGTCAGTATCATGGATTTTAATTTTGTACATTAAGAGGACTGGCTAGAAATGCAACCCTCAAGTTCATGAGAAATGAAGGTTTTTGTTGGATTATTCATGAAGACTACATCTCAAAGACAAAGGTTGGCATTGGATAATCGGGATAATTGTACTCAAATCTGGAGGCACCCTTGCCTTCTTCTGCTTCTCATTTTTTCTGGGATTCAGAAGCAGATGAAGAAAGGCCCAGACTTTAATCCCACCACTTGGAAGGCAGAGGCAGGCTGATCTCTGTGAGTTTAAGGCCAGCCTGGTCTACATAGCAAGTTCCAGACCAACTGTTACTACAGGGAGACCCTGTCTCAAAGACAAAAAAAAATTTTTTAATAAAAATAAATAAAAATTAAAAAGGCCCAGAGAGAAAGGATAAGAGGGACCTCTCTGGAAGAGATGATGTTTGACACTAATGGAGCTTGGGACTGAAAGTTGCATGAGGTTGCATAAGGTCACATGGAGAGCAAAGGCAGTGAGCAGCCAGCAAGATGGCTCAGCAGATAAAGGTGCTTGCCTGGTGACTTAAGTTTGATCCTTGGGGCCCACACTGTGTGAAGGAGAGAATCAATACCCACAAGTTGTCCTATGACCTTCTCATGTGCATTGTGGCACTCTACACACATACCTTCACACACAAATAATGTAATAAATTTTTTGTGTGTCTTTTTTGAGACAGGGTCTCCCTGTACCCCCACCAGGCCTGGAACTAGCTCTGTGGACCAGTCTGACTTTGGATTCACAGGGATCTGCCTGCCTCTGCCTCCCAAGTGCTGGTAATAAAACATTTTTAAAGTAGGGAATTAGGTTGGTCCCCACAAGAGATGAGGCAGGATGGGCAGGGCAGGATATTCTTTTTTTCTTTTTTATGTGCATGAATGTACTGTCTGCATGCAGGTTGGTGCACCCGTGTCATGCAATGCCTCAGAGGTCAGAAGAGGGCATCTGATTCCCCTAGAACTGGAGTCAAAGACAGTTATTAGCCGCCGTGTGGGTTTTGGGAATTGAACCCGGGTCCTCTGCAAGAGCAGTTGGTGCTCTTAACCGCTGAGCCATCTCTCCAGCCCTGGAAAGGATATTCTTTCTTTTTTTTAATTTTTATTTATTTCTGTATGTGTATGAATGTACTGTCTGCATGCAAGTCTGTGCACCCGTGTCGTGCAATGCCGCGGAGGTCAGAAGAGGGTTTCGGATTCCCCTGGAACTGGAGTTCTCCTGGAATTGGAGCTTCAGACGGTTGTCGGCCGCCATGTGGGTGCTGGGGATCGAACCCGGGTCCTCTGTAAGAGCGGTCAGCGCTCTTAACTGCTAGGCCATCTCTCCAGCCCTGGGCAGGATATTCTTAACTTGGCTTCTGGACAAAAGCCATTTTGATATGGACTAAAGTGAAGGATATTAATATTTCATCTCTTTTGTTAGCAGCACAGTGGGTGGCAGACATCTCACCCACTTGTTAACCCTGCCCCATGAGCTGACTGGTGAAATTGACTGCTATGAAATGGAGGGAGGATCCAGGATAACAAGGTGTATAACAATCATATATTCTTATTTAGATTTGCATTTGCATAAGGAAACATTCCAGGATTCAACCCGCAGTGCTATCCTGGCTACAAGGGGCAGTATTAAAAGGAATGTTTACTTCTTACACTATGTATTTTTGTAAGGTTTAAGTTTTTCCCAAGGGTGAGTATTTCTTTTGTCCAGGAAAAAAAATAAATAAATAAAGATACATCTCATCTTTGGAGAGTGGACTTGGGACTGAGGAGACCCTTTCCATGTAAACATGAGGACCTGAATTTGAATTTCCTGATCCCATGTAAAAAGCCAGGCATGGTGGCACATGTCTGCAAGCCTGAACTGGGAAACAGGGAAAGGCTGATCTCTGGAGTTCCGTGGCCACCCTGACTAGCTGAACAGATGAGGCCCAGGTTCGGTGAGTGACCCTGTCTCAGTAGGGTAGAAAGCAATTGAAGAAGACAGGATATCAACTTCTGGCATCTGCCTGCACACACACACAGAAGAGAGAGAGAGAGAGAGAGAGAGAGAGAGAGAGAGAGAGAGAGAGAATAATAAAGGTATATTTCAAATTTGTTGATGTGGTCACATGAATTATCTCTTGCCATAAAATGGATACATCGGCATGGCAATGTCCCCAAACCCTCCTTGGAGCCACCAAAAGCGTTCACTCTGCCTCTCCCTGCCCCCTTGCTAAGCCGTAGCCGCTAGCCCATATATATCCTCAGTCCTGTCCCAAATTCACTTGAACCCTAGGGAGAAGCCCTTTGGCTGATTTTTTAAATGGAAATTTTAAAAATTAGATTTATTCATTTATTTTGTTTTTGTGTGTTCATGGATGTGAGCCCACAATCTCCAGATGCCAGTTCTATCCTTCCTCTATGCCAATTCTAGAGATGGAACTCGGGTCATCCTGCTTGGTGGCAAGCACCCCCTACCCACTGAGCCATCTAGCCAGCTCTGAGTTGGAAAATTTAAAATCCCAATGTATTAAATGGATCCATGGATGAAGAAAAGAATGTTTCTGAGCTGTGGTCAGAAAAGGGAGCCCGTCCTCACCAGCCACATCACCATGTTGCAGGGTCTCTGTAGAGAAATATATATAATATATAAATAATAGAACACTGAGTTTGGAGGAAGAATCGTGGAGCTCCTAATGACCTGACCAGAAGATGAATGAGAGAAGAAATAAGGTGGATGTGAAGTGATCTAATTCGGGATGGTTATTAGAATTATGAGCAAGCCGCCTCAGGCCTGTTAAGTCAAGTTCTATTGCTCTTGAGTCTGTTTGGACTCACCAGGAGTGGAAGCTTTCCCTGCCCTGCTCAGGCATCTGCGTGGAAATGTCAAGACTGCTGTCCAGTTTAAAAGCTGACTTAACACTAGTAGCGACCCCCCACCGGAGCGACACAGATCTTCATGGTGGAAATGTTGGACACAATTTCTCACTCCAGCCAATGTGTCTTTGTCCCCAAGTTGTGAACACCCCCCAAAAAATGTATCCAGTCTTGGCTGGCTTCTCTAAGCCGCTATGAAGAAGGCCAAGGGACTCACTAGCTCTAGGAACAAATCAGAGGCCTGCTTAAACCTCTCCCAGCAAAAACAAGGCCTGCATGCAGGACTGATGCCCTACCAATTAGGACCTGCAGAGCCCTTGTGGAAGCAGAAAGGTACAAGGCAGAGCCTTCAAAAAGGGAGGAGCCCAGCATCAGCAAGGACAAAACTAGGAGCCTGTAATGTGTGAACACATATATCCGGTGCCTCCTGTCCCTCACACTGGGAATACAGATGAGTAAAACACCCTCTGACCCTTGTCCGCCTAAACCTCACTTGACAAATTATTGCAGATAAATGGAAGGGAACGCGGTTCCTTGGGAAGAGGGGATGATCTCAGATGTCACATGCAGGGATCAGATGAGAAGTCAAGGGTGGCATTAGGCTAGAACCTACAGAGTGAGAAAGGACTAAGGGTTACGGGTCAATGATATTTGTCAAAGCCCTAGGCTAGAAAAGATGTGAAGAAAACCAGGGCGTGGAAAGGAAAGCTGCATGACTCGGGGGGCTGTGAGCAAGGTCCAGGGCTGCCCAGACAGGGCCAAGGAAGCTGCAGAGAATGAGGAGATGCTCCACAGACAGGCAGAATTGTGTTCAAATCCACCAGGTACTGGGAAGGTGACTTGACCTCTCTGAGTCCAAATCTTCATATACACAAATAAAAACTGCCTCCATACATCACAAAGTCAGAGTCGGGATGAAGCGGCGACATACACACAAAAAGTATCTTCTTGGTGCAATAACGACCCACAGGTAAACGTTCAATAGATGAGAAAGTCAGTGTCGGGTGGTCGGGGAGTGGCTACTCCATGATTTCCCCAGAGCCACACCAAGGTATAATATCCCATTTCCCACCCTGGCCTCTGAAAGGACCAACACGATCCCTACGTCTTTGATAGAATCACCACTCTGAGTTCCTCTGCAGCTGTCAAGTTCCTGTTAAGTCTTTCTCCCTCTCCTCACACAGGGGACACTAGGGATCCCATTTCATGTCTCTCCCCTCCTCCCACCAGGCCCTGCAGCAATCCCTACCAGGGTGGGCATCCTAGGCAGCTCCTGCCTCCTCTACGGATGGCAAACATATCACAGCCTTGAGCCCAGGTCCCAATGGTCCAGCCCTGACCACTGGGCTCCACTACCAGTGAGCATTTCAAGAATACATCCTGGAGTGCAGGGTGGCCAATCCATTAACCTCTGACTCTGGCTGGCTCTTGCCTGACTTAGAACATCAAAGTTTCTCATTCTTGGCAAGAATATTTCCCAGTGGCCTGGGCCTAACCCTCCCTCCCCACCCCCCCCACCCCCGCTGCCTGCTTGGAGAATGCCATCTAATGCATGACCCACAGACTGGTCACAGACAGACAGAGCTCTCCAGGACAGCAGCCATCCATGGGAGGTACACAAAGGTCCTGCAACCACCACCTCACTGGCCTTCTCAGGACATGTGGCCAGTGTCCTGTCAAGCCACATGGTTTGCCTAGAGTCTATACCCAGTGGCCTCCTCATCAACCATTCCTGAGCCACACAGTCCACCCCTGAGCCCACACGAGCTAGAAGGATGATGTGGAATGCTATATTGCCAACTTCCACTCTCCTGAGGGCCCCTCTGCCTCATCTCACCACTGGAGAGTGGACATGATCCCCAGCCTATAGAAGAGACTCTTGGGAAAAGTTTTTTTTAATTTTATTTTTATGTGTGTGTGTGTGTGTGTACATGAGTGCAATGCCTGCAGAGGGCAGAATAGGGTATCAGACCCCTTGGGGCTGGACCTATGGACAACTGTGAGCTGCCCCACAACATAGGAGCTGGGAACTAATCAAGTCATCTGCAACAACAACACATGCTCTTAACCTGTGAGTCAGGAGCACAGCTTGTAAAACAAAAAGTGTCAGCTGATACTACAGAAAAATTTGTTGAGTATTTGCTAGGTGCCAGTTACAGATCCATAGGGGTCTGATCTAACTAGCTTTCTGTTGCTATTTCCTTCCCAACAAGCTTGGGGAGGAAAGGGTTTATTTGGCTTACAGGTTACAGTCCACCATTGAGGGAAGCCAAAGAAGAAACTCAGGGGAGGAATATGGACACGGGAACTGAAGCAGAGACCACGAAGGAGCACTGCTTACTGACTTGCTCTCCCTGGTTTGCTCAGCTATCTTTTTTTTTTATTTATTTATTTTTTATGTGTATGAATGTACTGTCTGCATGTAGGTTTGTGCACCCATGTTGTGCAATGCCACGGAGGGCAGAAGAGGGTGTCAGATTCCCCTGGAACTGGAGTCAAAGATGGTTCTCAGCCACCATGTGGGTGCTGGGAATCGAACCCGGGTCCTCTGCAAGAGCAGTTGGTGCTCTTAACCTGCTCATCTATCTTTCTTTTTTTTTTTTTAATTAATTTTATTTCTTTCTGTATGTGTATGAATGTACTGTCTGCATGCAAGCCTGTGCACCCGTGTCGTGCAATGCCGCAGAGGCCAGAAGAGGGTGTCGGATTCCCCTGGAACTGGAGTTCTCCTGGAATTGGAGTTTCAGACGGTTCTCGGCCGCCATGTGGGTGCTGGGGATCGAACCCGGGTCCTCTGCAAGAGTGGTCGGCGCTCTCAACCGCTAGGCCATCTCTCCAGCCCCTCATCTATCTTTCTTATACAACCCAGGCCCACCTGCTTAGGGATGGCATCACCCACAGTGGGCCAGGGCCCCCTACATCAATTAACAGTTTAAAAAAAGAAAAACGCCTCACAGACATAACCACAAGTCAATCCGATGGAGACAATTCCTCAACTGAGGTTTCCGCTTCCCAGGTGACTTAGTTTGTGTCAGGTTGACAAAACCTAACCAGCACAGGGGTCTACCATCCTTATCAAAACAAAACATAACATGCTGAGGTAAGGTATCACAGCATGCCACAGTTTAGAACCAGGATTCTGGGCCAATATTTTCCTCATTTTACAGATGAGGAAATTTCAAGTCACAGAGGTTAATGTTCCCAAGGTCACACGACTAGTAAAATTCAATCCCAAGGTCATTCAAATTAGTGCTTTTCTTTTTTTTTTTTTTAATTTTTATTTCCGTATGTGTATGAATGTATTGTCTGCATGCAAGTCTGTGCACTCATGACGTGCAACGCCGCGGAGGTCAGAAGAGGGTGTCGGTCTCCCCTGGAACTGGAGTTGTCCTGGAATTGGAGTTTCAGACAGCTCTCGGCCGCCATGTGGGTGCTGGGGATCGAACCCGGGTCCTCTGCAAGAGCGGTCAGCGCTCTTAACTGCTAGGCCATCTCTCCAGCCCAGTGCTTTTCTTTTTCAAGACAGCCTCCCCCCCCAAAAAAAAAACTAGCCTTGAACTCACTGTCTTCCTACCTCAGGCTAACAAGTAGCTAGAATTACAGATGTGTGCCATGGCACACAGTTAAACCAGCTCTCTTGACCCTTTATCAGAGACACACCAGGTTCCCCCGAGATGATATATTTGACCCATCTCTGCACATATGAGAAATCCAAAGTTTAGAAGGGGCAAAACTGGGCTGGCTGGCTAAGATCACATAATGTGAAGGGCTCTGTCCTTCACATCAGCCACTGCAGCACCTGGAAGCTCAGAAAGAATGCAGCCCTGGCTCTGCTGTCACTAGGCTGAACAGAGAAGGGTCAACACTATTGCTCGGTGTCATCCTAGGAGACAGGGGGTGTGCCTTCAAGAACTCTCATGCATAAGCACAGTAGTGACCCATGAGAGAGACCTGCAGTGAACTGTAAAGGCTGTCATGTGTCCTCTCATGAACACAGCTAAGTACAATGTCTGGAGCCCAGGTCTTGCCTCTCTTTCCATTTTCTGGAGCCCTGAATGTCAAAGCTACTCTAAGCTTGGTTGTGTCCCAGAGCTAAGGCCTTTGAGAAGTGATAAACACTTTCAAAAAAGAGCTGGAGAGAACCAACGAGGCCCCTCTGCACACACTGCATATGATGCCACCTTGAACTTGGACTTCCCTGCCTCCAGAGCTGGGAGAAATAAATTCCTGTGGCTTATGAATTACCTAACCTGTGCAATAACTTGTTAAACTGACCCAGCTTCTTCCTCTCTCTGCTTACTGGCTGCCACAAAGTGAACAAACTTCTATGATGTACTGCGCCACTACTGAAGCCACGAGCTAAGATAAGCCTTTCTTCCTTTTAAGGTCTTGCCCAGGTATTTTATCACAGCAACGGAACGCTGACAAGCATGGCCCTGAAACACCATATATTCTCCACTACATCCACTGTTGATTGGCCACACATGAGCATCCGGGCACGCGCTGCACCAATCCAAGTATCTCTTCCTAAGACTTAAATTTTATTTTATTTTTATTTTATTTATTTCTGTATGTGTATGAATGTACTGTCTGCATGCAAGTTTGTGCACCCGTGTCGTGCAATGCCGCGGAGGTCAGAAGAGGGTCTCGGATTCCCCCTGGAACTGGAGTTCTCCTGGAATTGGAGTTTCGGACCGTTCTCAGCCGCCATGTGGGTGCTGGGGATCGAACCCGGGTCCTCTGCAAGAGCGGTTGGCACTCTTAACCTTTAGGCTATCTCTCCAGCCCCTCTTCCTAAGACTTAAAAATGAGAACACCAATCCCAGGGTAGTTAACCCTAGGGTGTAATGCAGCTGAGAGGTTATGGCTGATGTGCTAGCCTTTTGAATGGACCGAAAAGGGCTTCATGCAAACAGAGATGGGAGAAGTCATGCTGAAGAAAAAGAGAGGCCATGAGGGTCCCTTCTGGTGACCCTGGGCAAGATATCTTTATTATGCTCCCCAAAGGGAGCAAGCCTCGCCCCCCACTCTTTCCCCTTCCCAGCCCCCACAACCACTGAACATCTGCTATAGATCCCAGGGTCCCAGCCAAACTACACAACCATCAAAGCAAAATTCATGAAACGTTCCTTGTACATACACCTCTACCAATAGCAGAAAGAGTATGTCCATTGAGTCACAACCTCACACCTCCATGCACATATCTTTGTGCCTGGGGCCTTGATGGAAGTGTCTGAGCCATTCTATTAACATCTGGACTCACACTAGTAACAACATCGATAGTTGACATTTTCAGCGGTTTAGCTTCTTCCCAGTCGGGCTGTTTGCAACTAGTCAATCATTTGGCTCCACCCCCAATCCAGGTTGGCCAATCAAAACAGCCCACTCCCGGTAGATTAATGATTGGTGAAGAAGTGTGCACATGACCCTTAGCCCACTCTCTCAAAGCTCAAACGGAAATCCTAAATTGAGCAGAACATACACCTCCAGGCTTCAAGAGAAAGATTAGGAACCGACGAGGGGTTCTCTTTACACTGGCCTTGCCAGAATGTCTGTCAGAGCAAATGACGTGGCCATTTTGTAGCACGGTGCTGCTCACGGCAGCCATGTATTAAGACAGCCTACACTAGACTGCAAGAGGAACTACATTTTGGAAATGCTAGGCTTAACACAATAAATGGTTATCTCTCATAAAGAGTCAGGTGTGGGTCAGGCTGCCCCCCTCTGCAGGGAATATTTGTTGTCAAGGGTAAAAAAGAAAGAGAAGGGAAGGTCTACCAGCTCTTGGCAACTTGGCCCACCCCTAACATATATTGCATCCACTTAACAAGTAAGTCTGTTGGCCACCACAGGTCACACGGTTCCCAGTCAGTTGCAAAGTAAGCTGGCCATAGAGTCACAATGAACACCTGATGAAATGTCATGTGAATTGTTTTTTCACCAAATACTACTTGAACCAGAGTTCTTATTTTCTTGGACTTTCCCAAAAGTCCAAATCCTCATGGCTTTTAGAACGGAACCTGTAACCAGGAGCTGGAGAGTCACTTGGCTTATCCAACTGCCCACTTTGCCTCTGACAGCACTTCAGCCACATCAACAGGGTTGTCCCCCAGTGAAACCCCACACTCAGGCTGGGATTGACTCAAGGACACAATTCAAATGTTGCCACCCGAGACCCGGGGCCCCCAGCTGCAGATCTGGGTCCAACCCCACAGGCCTGGGTTTCCTTGGGAAATGTTCTTCACCGGTGTAATTAGGCCAACACAAACAAATCGGCTCAGAAAACTCAGAATTCCCACAAGCACAGGGACTTGATCTTGAAGGAAGACAGCGCTGCCAGGCTTGTACCTCTTGCTCGACACAATTATGCAAGTCCCCCGCTAGTCTCTATGCACCCTCAGATACAGTACACGATTGGAAGGGGCCTAATGAGAGCAGAAAAGTGCATGAGGAGGGTGGGGTGACCTTCTGTCTCTCTTCTGGAGCCGGCTGCACCTTCAAAGGAGCCACTTTGGGCAAGTGGAGGGCTTGCTTGAGCCCCCGCTCCGAGAAAAGGCAAGAGGCAGCTCAGGGCTTGTAAATCATCAGGACCTAATGTAAATATCCCTGGCTCCCAGTTCTAATGAGCCCAAACACCCACACCCACACCCCGAGCGAGTGGTGGCTGGAAGGCCTTTGATGTGACTCATTGGAAGCCCAGTGAGGGCATGCAGAGTTCTATAGCAGACTAGGCCCTTTCATCTCTGCTGAAAGAAACACCCCCTAATATCGCTAGCCCACCTGGAAAACAAATCTTACACAGCAGTGACTCTGGAATCGGCTGTCCAAGAAATTCAGATGGTTTTGCTTTGACTCCCTGGATCCCATTAGCAGGTAAGCTGTCTGGCCTCCAGGAGGCAGAACAGGAAGAGTGGGTAGGGGGCAGGTGCACCGAGGCTGGGCGGCCCCCACGGAACACATTATGCTAATATATTCAAATTTACAAAGGAGAACATTCTTAAGAACAGCTTCCGACTAAATTAGGAAAAATTGTTTATGATCAATGAGCACAGTTAGACCTGGGTCCCCAGTGCCTATCAGTATGGTTTGGGGTGGGCGGGGCCTGGAAGCGCTGGCAGGGAGGCCCAGGCAGGGAGGCCCAGGCCACAAGCTACTGAGGAAGCCCTGGGGCCATGAGAAGGTCAGAGAGGGGGTTTCTGGACTGGCGGGGTGTCCTGGATGTCCCACAATGTTATTCAGAAAGTGCACTTCCCATTTCAGCTTCAACCCCCTCTGCTTGGGACACAAGGTGCTTATCCACAGGCAGCATCTCTATGACCTTCCTTTGTCTCCTGCCCAGTGTCGTCCTCTCTCTTCCTGGTCCTCATTACTGGCGACACAGGTCTCAAGCCAGACCTTTCCAGGTGAGGCCTGTGTTTTCTAGGACATCTCAGGACCACAACACCCACCCCATTTTCTCCCCCAAAACATGCCTGTGCAGATCATGGCAAAGATGGTGGGCATTCCCACCTGTGTGCAGCAAAGCCTGGGGGTGGAAGGACAGTAGCCTCCCCAGAAGAGGAAGAGCAGAGGCTCCCAGCCATGGGGTCATCCAGAGCCACACCCTGTGCTGCTCCTGGGACAGATGGAGTGGCTACTTCAGCCTGGAGTGTCATGGAGTACACTGGGAGAACCCCCGAATCTGCTGAAGATCTTAGGGACAGGAGAGAGGAGAAACCAGAACATAGAGTCTCAGCTCTCGTACTTGTTCATAGAAGGGCTGCAGGGCATAGGAGAGCCAGGGACCCAGTAAGAGGGCCTCATTCTTTTCCTGATACTGGTAATGAAACCCAAGGCCACATGCATGCTAGGTAAGCACTCTACCACTGGGCCATATATCCCCAGCCCAAGGGGGCTTCACTTGTACCCAAAGGCTCTGAGGCTCCAGGAATCACTTGGTGGCACAACAAATATTAACTGACATCTCTTGGTACCTATCCCTTGTCCCTCCCCAGGGAGGGAAGGGATGAATCGGATACTACTCCTATACACTGGAAGTTCCCAGACTAGTGGACTTAGACAATGGAACCAAGCAATGGGAAGCATGCTGGTAGAGCCTGAACACTGATGTCAAACCTATGGATCAGCAAGAAACCAGTTAAAGGTGAGTGATAAAGAGACTGTGCCAGCCAGGCTTAAATCCCAGCACTTGGGAGGCAGAGGCAGGTGGGTCTTTGTGAGTTCAAGGCCAGCCTGGTCTCCATAGTGAGCTCCAGGCCATCTAGGACTAAAGAGAGACCCTGTCTCAAAAAGACCACCCCCTCAAAAAAAGAAGAGACTGTGCCAAGGCCTCCACATTTCACATTTCACTTACACTCAGAGCCTAAACAGTAATGCCACAAGGCCTTTCCTTGTATTCTGGACTCTCAAGATCCTCAGCACTGTGCCCCAGAGCATACAGAGGGCCCATGGGCTGACCTGTTGCAAACCTACTGAGAAGTTTTGAGAAAGACTGGTAGGGACCAGTTCTGAGAGCAAGACTAAGCTTCTCCATCCAGCACTGTTCTTCCAAACTGTCTCAGTGTCAAGGGCACTGGCCCACACTGGCCCTCCCACCTCCATACCCAAAAAAGAGAGATGAAGAAAGGTAGTAGGAACAGCAAGGTGGCTGTCAGTAGGATGATTCAGCTGAGGGAACTGAACTCAGACTGGGAAGGGAAGTGTGCTAATCCACCTGTGGGCATGGTGATAGAGCTGAGGCCCGGTTCAGTCACCTGTGGACATGGTGGTAGAGCTGAGGCCTGGTTCAGCCACCTGTGGGCATGGTGGTAGAGCTGAGGCCCGGTTCGGTCATCTGTGGGCATGGTGGTAGAGCTGAGGCCTGGTTCAGTCACCCGTGGGCATGGTGGTAGAGCTGAGGCCTGGTTCAGTCACCCGTAGGCATGGTGGTAGAGCTGAGGCCCGGTTCAGTCACCTGTGGGCATGGTGGTAGAGCTGAGGCCTGGTTCAGCCACCCGTGGGCATGGTGGTAGAGCTGAGGCCTGGTTCAGCCACCCGTGGGCATGGTGGTAGAGCTGAGGCCTGGTTCAGCCACCTGTGGGCATGGTGGTAGAGCTGAGGCCCGGTTCAGTCACCCGTGGGCATGGTGGTAGAGCTGAGGCCTGGTTCAGCCACCCGTGGGCATGGTGGTAGAGCTGAGGTCCGGTTCGGCCACCTGTGGGCATGGTGGTAGAGCTGAGGCCCGGTTTGGTCACCTGTGGGCATGGTGGTAGAGCTGAGGCCTGGTTCAGCCTCTCTCTTTTAACCCACTCTTTGTCCACTAAGTGTTATGATTGGAATCCATCCTTTAGCCATGGTGGGCTCCCTGAACGAAGTACATCTATCCTACAGATATTAAAGAAAGGATGTCATTCTAGTTCCCCCAATACAGAGACACACATACTCCACTGTGACATCCACCATTCAAAGAGAAAAAGAAAATAATAACAATAACCTGCCTGGATGCCAGCACTCACAACCACTGTAGGAATGAAACTTTGCCTGGCTTGAGGCAGGACCTATAAGACTTGTCCCGAAAAACCTCCAAGAGTTATCTGATATCTCTGTAGGCATTCAGTTGTCTCTGAATTATCTATAGCTCCGGAAGGTTTGGGATATTTCAGTGTTTTCTCACCTCGCCTATCTCTGCAAAGTTGCAGAACCAGATGGCCCCTTCCCTTGAGGTATTGAGCAAAATGTCACACATCTAGTTTACCAGTTGCACAAATAGGAGCTCTGCCCTAACCCCCACCCCGATTAGAGCCAAGGTGGCTCACCCCTCCCTTCTGCCTGCCCCCCACTTCCTTGTCCAGAGCACAGTAACTTTTGGTATATAAACACACTGCTGGCATGAATAAAGGAGAGAGAGTTTTATCCCCCCGGACTTTCTCTGAGTCCATGTCTGCCTTTCTTTGTCTTTCTATTCAGGTAACTTTCTCGTAGTCCCCTCCCCTTCCTTGCCAGAGCTAAGTCTAAAGACTGTTAGCCTGCAGGCAGAAGACAGCCTTGAAGCTTGCAGTACTGTGAGACTGCCAGGCCCAGTTCTAGGAGGGAAGAAGATCATGTGGATTGCGGCCACGCGTGACTAAAGGACCATCAGACAATTAGTAAACTCCGACAGGGCACCTTCTCCTGCCACCTTCATAGTAACTGCACTGAGTGGGAATTGTTCTGACTCTCGTTTCCCAGGTAAAGAAACGAAGAACAAGGTCGTTGAGCTGCCTGGCCACAGTGAGGGCACCAAACACAAAGAAAGGCTCTGCCATTGTCAGTTGCCACGATGTCAACTAGCTCAGCCACGAGGTCATTCAAGATGGCCAGAATGCAGAAACAGTGGCAGATGCATCTCTGTATTCCATGGGGGGGGGGCACAAGGGTAATTGCACAAGAGATGTCAGTTAATATTAGCCATGTTCACCTGGCTTCTTCCATTTCCCAAAACCTGGAGGACCATAATCCAATGCATGGTTCACAGAATCGAAGTTCAGACCCCAACATTGGCCAGTCCTACATGCTGCAAGTTGAGAAGATACTACAAATATGGTTTCCAATTTCAGCCCCCCCAAAAGCAGGAAGGCCTCATCTTTACTCACCTGAGCTCAAGTTTCATCTCAGCAGTCTGCATCCTGGACCACACACCTACGGGTTCCCATCGAGCCACTGCGGCAGCCCCCTGACTTCTCTCCCTCCCTCTTATCTCCACCCCTCACATTGCCCATTCTGCATAAGGCAAACATAGAATCGTTGGTCCTGATTAAAACCCTTAGCAATGGCCAGGCATGGTGGTGCACACCTTTAATCCCAGCACTCGGGAGGCAGAGGCAGGCAGATCTCTGTGAGTTCAAGGCCAGCTTGGTCTACAGAGTAAGTTCCAGGACAGCTGGGACTGCAGGGAGACCATGTCTTAAAAAGACTAAACAAACAAACAAATAAATAGTGGAGGTTGATGAGATGACTCAGTGGTTAAGAGCACTTGGTGCTCTTCCAGAGGATTCAGGTTCGGTTCCTAAAACCCACATCTGACAGCTCACAACTGGAGGAACCCAAGGGTTAGAGAGATGAGGTCACCTGTCAAGGTGACACGGCCACTCAGTGCCAGTCGACTTGAATTTGAGTTAAATCCAGTGGCTGGACTTTTTTTCAGCCAATGGCATCTACCTAAGAAAATCTAAAGTGGTCATCCAACTGCCAGAATCTTCTATGAAAAACCAAGTTCATCCTGCAGGAAAATGAGTAGAAAGTCACATCAGCCAAGTACATTACAGGAAAGAGAAAAAGCATAATACTGAAACACTTAAAATATATCCACATAGATTGGTTCAATTCCCAGCACCCATATGGTGGCTAACAACCATCCTAACTCCAGTTCCAGGGGATCCAACAGCCTCTTCTGGCCCCAGTGGGCATTGCATGCATGACATGTGTGCACTTACATGCATGCAAGCAATACACTCAAAATAAAAATAATACTTTTAATCATCAAAGGCCCAACTAGTCACTTTTTTTTTTTTTTGAGACAGGGTCTCCTTGTAGCCCCAGCTGGCCTGGAACTCACTCTGTAGACCAGGGATCCGCCTTCTTGTGCCTTCCAAGTGCTGGTATTAAAGGCATGCACCACCACGCCTGGCTTAAAGACAGTTCTTAGCCACCAAATGGATGCTGGGAATTGAACCCGGGTCCTCTGCAAGAGCAGTTGGCACTCTTTAATTATTTTTTTTAATTTTTTTTTTATTTCTGTATGTGTATGAATGTACTGTCTGCATGCAAGTTTGTGCACCCGTGTTGTGCAGTGCCATGGATGTCAGAAGAGGGTCTCGGATTCCCCTGGAACTGGAGTTCTCCTGGAATTGGAGTTTCAGACGGTTCTCGGCCGCCATGTGGGTGCTGGGGATCGAACCCGGGTCCTCTGTAAGAGCAGTCGGCGCTCTTAACCGCTGAGCTATCTCTCCAGCCCCTCCACTAGTCACCCTTAAGGAAGTGGAGCCTCGTACACCAAGGATTATCTACCTGTACCAGAGAATGGAAGCAAAGTCTCCTTGTCAACTGTGGAGGCTGGAAAGGTAAGGAAGGTCAGAGGGGAGTGTGAGCTCCGGGACCATAGCATAGAGTGAAGGGGATGAGGATTTCACTGTTTCTCCAGGACAGGCAGAAGCTTCCTCTTCCCATACCCAGGAGGCACACAGAGGACACAGCCCCATCCCTCGGCCAACCCAAATCAGAACTCCCTGGATATGAAATAAGAACAGAGATGCTCCCAAGGTCTCTAACTCTGAGGAGCTGTTCTGGCCTTTCCAAACATGCAGGCCTTCTCCGTACATAACCATGATTTACTTTATAAGTTTACCCACTTCATGTTCTTCTCTTTCTCCCAGGTTTACAGAATCTCAGTTTTGTTTCAATACCAAGAGGTCACAAGCTCCTGCAAGTGAACTGAGAAGGCTAGGGCAACTGAGACCATTCTATCACTCTGGCCAAGTACTACTTAGGAGTGTGTATAGGCCATGAGGCTATGAAGCAGAAGATAAAGCCTGTTAAGAGGACATCTGAGACCTTTACGATTTCATGCTTTTTTTAAGAGATATGCCTGGGGCCAGCACAATGGCTTAGCAGGTGAAAGTACCTAAGTGCCAGCAAGCCTGACAACTTGACTTCGACCCTGACAAGGCATGGGGGCACATGCCTTTAATCCCAGCACTCGGGAGGCAGAGGCAGGCAGATCTGTGAGAGTTCAAGGCTAGCCTGGTCTACATAGTGAGTTCCAGACCAGATGAGACTATATAGGGAGACACTGTCTCAAAAAGACCAAAAAATAAAATAAAATAAAAAAGTTGTCCTCTGACCTCTACATTTGTGCCAAGGCACATGTGGCCCCACACATGCAGATGGATAGGTAGATAATAGAAGATAGATAGATGATAGATAGATAGATAGATAGATAGATAGATAGATAGATGATAGTAGATAGATAGATAGCAGATAGATGATTGATAGATCATAGATAGATGATAGATAAATGATAGATGATAGATAGATAGATAGATAGATAGATAGATAGATAGATAGATAGATAGACAGACAGATGGATAGATAGATAGATGATAGATAGATAGATGGAACAGGAACAGGAGCTATATCACCATCTGCAAAGGAAGTGCAGAAGGAAAGACCAGGGCACTTGGTGGTGGGAACATGACTCCCGCCATTTCCCCCCTCCTTTCAGAGTTGCCTGTCCTCTCAGACCAAAGCTCTGTCTCTGGCTGTAGGCAACTCTCAGTAACCAACCTCCCTGGCCCTCTGGTGAGCTGAGACTGGTTCAGTGTTGTGTCTTATCACCCCCTCTCTTATCCCCAATTCCCTTACCTCCTACTTGTGACTCACCCTGTAGGATAACATCCAGGTGAACCCCACTGAGCTGGCTGGATGCCCCTTCTTCCATGGCTTCTGTGTGTCACTCCCCTCCCACTACCTCCCCCCAAAGCCCAGGTTTCCCAGATCAATAAGTTCCTAAACTGGCTCTTGAGACCCAGTTCCCTGTCTGACTACAATGCATCCCTCTGAGTAGGTTAAACTACATTTCCCAGAATCCCCTTTCCTATGATGTCAGGTCACAGAGACCATCCAGTGGGAACAGAACTTGGCTGATGTACTGGCTTGCTTTGTTGGCCTGAGGTTCATAACTGCTCCAGTCACCCCAGACCTTCCTTCAGCTTCTCTGGATTCCAGGTCAGGGTATGTATGAGTTTAGCTCTGTGGCCAAGGGCCCTAGCTCCCCACACCCTTAGCCATCAGAGGACACAAGAACAGATTACTGTCTCAGAGTTCTCACAGGGCTCCAGCTCAGGCTTCCAAGTCAAGCATGGTCTTTGTTGTCACCCTTCCCAACTGCCCACCTTCTAGGCTTCAAGCTCCAAAGCCAGGCTCGGTGGCCCTAGTATTATAGAAACTCAGTGTATAAGGTCAAACTGTCAGAATTGGTCCCTGAACTGTGAATGTATACCCTCCCAGAAGAAACATCACAGGTCAAGTGTGTCAGTGAAGTCCAGGCAGATCCCCACTAGAGACCTACAAGTTCTCTTGCTTCTTTCCAGGGGTTGCTGACCATCTGTGACTGAGTCCCCACTGATTACCCTTAACTCGGGGTTTGCTTTTAGGAACACCCTAGTCAGAGAGCCGGGAGCTCCCAGGACCTACTATAACAACTCCAGAGTGAAGTAGACTAGGCAGGCCAAGGCCATGACATCGTTGGGATAATCTTGACTCCTCCTCTAGCTGCGAAGCCCATCTGCTACCCCATGAAGCTCTATGCCCACACCCGACACCTCTTCCTGTGTAAAAAAAACAATACTGGGTACTCTCCAGCATCTGACAAGAAATATTTGTATTCAAATGTCAACAACTTTATCACTTTGTTTTTAAGTGGTGGCATTTTCACTGGTGCTCAATGCTAAGATCCTCGGTACAGATTCAGCCTATTTACAACTCGGTTCCCCAGGGCTGAATCAGACACCACACTCCACAGGGTTAGAAAAGAACTACACAGGTCTTGTCCAGTGAAAGGTACTAAAGAGTCAGCTGGCATGGGGTTGGAATTCTTTGGGGATTCCAGAAGGCTGGAGCCCAAGAAGTTTAGGTGAGTTGTACTCGCCATCCCCAGCAAAGCTGTTATCCACTACCCCGCCCCACAACCAACACCCTGAACTTACCAACGGATCATGTGTATGCTTGCCCCCGCTGACCCTGATTCCTCAAAAGCAAGACCCAGGTAAGCTAATCCCCATGGGGTAAGGCTTGGGCAGAGTTTAGTGGGGAAAAAAACGGATGAGTTTTCTATGGTTCCAGAAATGGCAGCTCTATAACTCCATGAACTCCTACCGCAACATCCTTTCCATACAAGAGAGGAAACTGAGGCACAGCAATAAGAAAATCACAGCAAGCTATAGAGGCCCCTTGAGGGAAGAAGGTTGGCTTATTCATCTTTACATTTTCAGAAAGAAAACACAGAGCAGGTGTGAGTGGCTGGTGAAGATGAAGAGAGGGAGGAAGGGAAGGACAGAAAGAGGGAGACAATGGGGGCTGGAGAGATAGCCTAGCGGTTAAGAGCACCGACTGCTCTTGCAGAGGACCCGGGTTCAATCCCCAGCACCCACATGGCGGCTAAGAACTGTCTGTAACTCCAATTCCAGGAGAACTCCAGTTCCAGGGGAATCTGAGACCCTCTTCTGACCTCCGCAGCATTGCACGACACGGGTGCACAAACTTACAAGCAGACAGTACATTCATACACATACAAAAATAAATAAAATTAAAAAAAAAAGAGGGAGGGAGACAAAGACGAAGACAGGGAAGGAGGGAGGGAGGGAGGGAGGGAAAGAGGGAGGGAAAGAGGGAGGGAGGGAGGGAAGAACAGATAATAGTAACAAACCAAGAACTTGAAGTCATACCTTAGGTGTCTGGGGACACAGCTCAGTTGGTAAAATGCTTCCTTAGCATACATGAAGTCCTGGGTTTGATCCCCAATGACACATAAACGGGGCACGATGGTGCAAGCCTGTAAACCCAGAATTAGGGAAAAGGAGAAGGATCAGAAATTCAAAGTCATCTTTGGCTGCTGTCCTACCTGGCTTTAGTCATTCTGACAAAGCCCGGAGTCATCTAAGGGAGTCTCAACTGAAGATCAGGTTGGCCTATGGCCATGTCTGTAAGAGATTGTCTTGAATTCTGACTGATGTGGAAGGGTCCAGCCCACTGTGGGTGGTACCATCCCTGGGCAGATGGGTCTTGTATAAGAAAACTAGCTGAGCTAGCCAGAAATTGAGCCAGCAAGCACCAATCCTCCAAGGCATCTGCTTCAAGCTCCTGCTTTGAGTTCCTGCCCTGACATCCCACAGTGATGATATACCCCTCCCACAAGCTTACATTCTGCCCAAACTACAATAGCCTTTCCATCATTTATACAGAATTCTCTTAGGTGAATACCAGAATCTCCCAAGACTCCTGGCTCCTCCTCCTATCAGGAAGGAGACCTCTGGGAATACCCACCCAAGACTTTTTGGGCATGAAAAGTCTGGTTGATAGGGTGACTTCCCCTAGCCCAGCAAATGAGAGTCTCCAGCTGTGAAATGGAGCCAGGCTTTACACAGCCTTCATTCTTCCTCACCACCTCCAGCCCCAGGATCCCCACGTGATGGTCACTGCAAGATATTAGCATCTAAATTATTTTAAGGAGATATAATAAGATTCACCCAGCAGGCCATTAACGATGAAAGAGATTATTACTGGAAAAAATCCAAGACTGACTTTGAGCAGAGGTGGCTCAGCTAAATGACCCCTTCCCTGCACCCCGGGTCATCCTGCTCCCCAGAGATGACTCAAATTTGAAAAAGTAACTTCCACCCCGCATGCTCACGTTTATGCACAAGGGGCTTGCGGAAGGAGTCCCTGGAGAGTTCAGGTCGGGGGAGTGCATCCTGGTGAGGTAAATGAGATGTTCCCTGAATGGTAAGAATGCTGTGGCAGAATTTACAGGAAGCATCTCCAGTCTCCATATCTGGCAGGCATCCAACCAGAGTTGTCAAGTATTAGATTAATTTTAATTCAATGCAAAAGAAAAAAACCCACGTTCATGTAGTATTGCAATTGAGAGTTGAAACACACAGAAGCCAAGAGTCCTTAAAGTACTTTATTCCAAAGCCTGAGCATCCTTTCAAGTGTCCATCAAAAGAGCCCGATCCGCAGAGCAGTCCCCAGCTAGCTGCTGCCTTCAAATCATGTCACTTTGCCAGGTAAATGAGCCACTTGGGAGTGACCTGAGGGAAGGAACTGTTGATAAATGTCACCCCACAAGTTCTGTCCATAAGAGTTAAAAACCAAACTCCCTGACATGGCGTTCAAGACCCTCCATGGTCTAACCTCAAATGCCCTCCCCAGCCTCACCTTTTACGACAACCCTCCATGTTTCACGGGTATCCGTGTCACCACCCTTTGACCGCCATTGGTACACTTAACTTACACTTGGAACTTGAGCTGCTCCACACAAAACCCTGGAAGGAAGCAGCCCACGAATTTGTGTGTCCCAGGGCACCTGCTCCACCAAGCGCTTCCCCCCCCAACACCCCCACCCTGGAGAGAGAGAGAGAGAGAGAAAGAGAGAGAGCACACGTGTGACCCAGGGAAGACGGTGCATTGGCTAGCCGTCAGCCAATCAGATTTCGCTTGCAGTTTAATTCAAATGCAAGTTAGCAGGTAGCAGTCTTGAGCCATAAATAGGGAAGACATTTGGAGGGGATGCACAATGAGGAGAAATTAAAGTCACCCCCAGAGAGAAGATGATGCAAAAAACCACAAGAGCTTTTCTCTCACAAGAACCGTAAGCAAAAGGCATCCTCTGAGCTCCTGGGAAATACTCTCACCCAAAACACACAGCAACAGCTCTCAGTGCAGTCCATGGGGCACCCAACTGGCCCCAGCAGGATATGGATGGTCAGCTGTGGCCCCAACCTCCACATGCCTGCACGCTGCAGTGTTCCTCAGGCCTCTTTCTGCTGGGGTTTCCTCAATGGGATCTGCGTGTATAAAAAGACTTATTCTAAGGAGTTGATTTGCACCATTATGGAAGCTGGCAAGTCCAAAATCTGCCCAGTGGGCCAGCAGGCTGCAGACCCAGGAAGCTGATGCTGCCCTTCAGGTCAGAGGGGGGGGCTCTGATAGAATGCCCTCTTTCTTTTGTTTTAGTCAGTCCTTCAACTGCTGGGGTGAGGCCCACCTACATGACTCATAGCTGACCAATCTGAGTGTTAATCTCTTCCATAAACACCCTGGTAGAAATATCCAAAATAATGTTTGACCGATGACCATAGATAAATTGCAACAAAATTTACAAGTATTATCTTCTTTGTTTCTTTTTTGTTAAATTATTTATTCTTTCTTATTTTATGTGTATGAGTGTATTGTTTGCATGGATGTAAGTGCACCCCTGTCATCCGATGCCCTTGGAGGTCAGAAAAGGCCATTAGATCCCCTGGAACTGGAGTCGTAGATGGTTATTAGCTGCCATGGGGTGCTGGGAACCAAGCCTGGGTCCTCTACAAGAGCAGCCAGTGCTTCTAACCGCTGAGCCATCTCTCCAGCGTCCTTTTTTTTTTATTAGTTTATTTACTTATTTTTAGGGTATGTGAGAACATGGTGCATGTGTATCTGTTGTGTGTGTGTAAGTGTGTGTGGGGGGGGTGTACCCATGCCCACAAGCAGAGGCCAGAGGGCAATGTCCAATATTCTGCTCTTCTTATTCACTCTCCTTATTCTCTTGAGACAGGGTTTCCTCACTGAATCTGGAGTTAGGCTGGTAGCCAGCAAGCCCCAGCAACGGTCCTGTGGAGAGCCCCCATGCCCCAGTGCTGGGGGACATGACCATACATCATCCTGAGAATTTGACCTCAAGTCCCCATGCTTACGTAGCAAATACATTTACCCACTGAGCCATCTCCCCAGCCCTCTGGGTGGTTGTCTTTTTAGATAGTTCTGTCCATAGCCATGGAAGTTCATCAAAGCCACAGTCACTTCCTGAGCCTTCGCTGCACACTGTGTTAGAACCTGCGTCCTGCATGACTCCTCTGTGGATCTCAGACTCAGGGTCAGGCTTAGACTTCAACCTCTCTACCCTATTCAGGGGTGGAGCCCAGGGACAGAAGTGCTACAGCACTCCAATAATGTTTTCAGGAATCGGCTTTTGAACTTAAAACCTAAGCCAAGACTATGACAAAGCTCTACCTGGTATCCTCTCCCACCAGCCCATAAGGTTCCACCTGCCAAGCAGCCAGACCTTGCTGTATTCTGGGTTAAGCCCACCCTTCTTCCTCCACTGTGTACCCCTGTTGTACTGACTTCAACAAAGCCTTCTGTGCATCTTAACAAGCGTCAGAATCCTGTCTTGAACATTGGTAACATAGGGGACCATTGCACCACCCCTGTTGTATGTGCATCGCATGGATGCTCTAACAAATCACTGCAGATCTTGTGGCTTAAAACAGCACACTCACACATTATGTTATCATGTCCCCTGAGGTTCTCAGGGCCTTTTCTGCTTTCCAGAGGCCATCTCCAGGCCTAGCCGCATGTTCTTCTTCTCCACCTCCAAGCTCCATCCATATTTCCTTTCCTTTCATAGACCCTGTAAGCATGTTGGACCCACACAGATGATCCGACATCATCACCCCATCCCAAGACTCTTAACTTGGTTTCTACAAAGTCCAGTTCCAGGTTGGAGCAATGTGCTGCTGAGTTTTCGTCAACTTTGCAGAATCTAGAGTCAGCTGAGAAGAGGGAACCTCAGCTGATGAATTCCCTCTCTCAGACTAGCATGTCTGGGGGCATTCTTCTGATTGCTGATTGATGTAGGAGGGTCCTGTCCACTGTGGGCAGTGCCATCCCTGGACAGGTAGATGTAGGCTATATAAGAAAGGTAGTGGCCAGGCATGGTGGTGCACACCTGTAATCCCGGTACTTGGGAGGCAGAGGCAGAGGCAGAGGCAGGCGGATCTCTGTGAGTTTGAGGTCAGCCTCGTCTACATAGTGAGTTCCAGGACAGCTGGGGCTACAGGGAGACCCTGTCTCAAAAAGACCAAAAAAAAAGTAGCTGAGCAAGCCAAGGAGAGCAAGCCAATACAAAGCATTCCTTCATAGTTCCTGCTGTGAGTTCCTTCAGTGATGGATTGTGACCCAGAAGTATAAGATGAAATAAACTCTTTCCTCCCCAAGTTAGTTTTGGTAAGTGTTTTATCACGGCAATAGAGAAGCAAACTAATGCAGACAGGGACATGTTTGCAGAGCTATTATCATGTCCAGGTCACCTAGCTCACAGGATTGTGCCCAAGGCTTAGCTAAAACAATGCATATTAACAGGTTAAGCCAAATGTAGAGCACAGGGCAAGTGCTCAGAATACAGGAGTTTGTTGTCCTCTTCCTACCCCCACCTGTGACTGCTGAGAGTTCAATAAGCATTATCGTTGCTGCGGCCAACACTAGCCCCCACCCCCCACCTATACGTTCTCCGTGGTAGCATTTGTCATGCTATGTATATGCTGCCTTGTTGTTTATTTTCTCCACTTCTATTTCCTCTAAGAAAGTGCTACAGCGGGCAGCACTGGTCCTGCCCCAGGCCGGTGGCCACTGCTCTCCCAGGAAATGGTTGTGGAAAGGCTGACTGGGCAAGGGCAGAGCCGGAAAGCACCTGAGGACTCCTGGGACTGCATGAGGCCCCACCCTGCTCCGCTTCACATTGCCAAGTTTGCCCCTGCCAGTCCAAACGCCTGGGTTGGAATGCTGAGTGAGGAGTCTCTCTCTATCTCTCTGTCTCTCTGTCTCTGTCTCTGTCTGTCTGTCTGTCTGTCTCTCTCTCTCTCTCTCTCTCTCTCACACACACACACACACACACACACACACACACACACACACACACACGCACACACCACTCCCTCTACACATTAGGACCTAGGTTCCTTTCAGAGCCTAGGGAAATGCTCTGTAGCAACAATGAAGCCCGGGGTTGGGGGCGGGGCTCAGAGCACAGCAGGGCCTGGGCCTGCAGCCTTCTCTATCCAGGCGCATGAGGAGGTTGTCCAGCCACTGGCCTGGAAACTTCCAGTTAGCAGTCTGCATTCTTTGCTGGGAGAACTAGCCTGGGGATGAGACATGACCCACCTCTGTGCTCAGAGCCTTGCCATGCAGTCTTGGTGACACAGAGGAGCAGAGGTAGGAGCAGATCTGGTGATTTAACCCTTCCCTGCACTAATGGCATGGGCAGGGTGAGGCACATTGTTACTCTAGAGTTCTCTGTCCTTTGCTGTCCCCTCTTGCTCATGCTGTGCCAGTGGCCAGGCCTTCCCATGCCCCCCTTTCCCCTGGGAAGGTTTATCTGAGGTCCCCTGCTCCTTCCTGACTTTTGTTGCTTTGACCCTGAGCTCTTTGAAGAATGCCCTTCATCTCCCCTGACCATCCTTTCCAGCCTCATCTCCTTCAGTCCCCTACCTAGCATGCATGCTCCTGCATCCATGACATATGCATGTACAGTCCTACATGCAAACATGTGTAGGTATACCTTTAAGTATGCTTATACCTACAAACATACATCTCTGTCAGCCCGCATATACATGTACACACATAATATTTATATATGTGCACATACCTATGTGAGTAGATCTGCCTGCACTCACAGATACTTATTCATATATAAATATACCTATAGATGTGCATGTATCTGGAGCATACATCTATATTCGCCCACCCACATGCACACAAACATACTCACCCATATGCCTGCATTAACGTGCATGCATACGTCTGCACACAAGCATATTTATGTAAACATACTTGCACAATCACTATGTTCTAGCTACACCGAACTGCCTCCTGAACTGTCTCCTGCTTTGCATGCCCCAACCCCAGGGTCTTTGTAGGTACTGCAGCCCCTTTCTGGACCATACTTTATTCTTTTCTTATCTAGCTCCTTTTTTATTTTTTTTGTCTTTTTTGAGACAGGATCTCCCTGTAGCTCCAGCTGTCCTGGAACTCACTATGTAGACCAGGCTGGCCTTGAACTCAAAAAGATCTGCCTGCCTCTGCCTCCCAAGTGCTAGGATTAAAGGCATGCGCCACCACGCCCAGCCCCAGCTCCTTCTTTTTAAAAATATTTTATTATCTTTATTTTATGTGTGTGTATTCCCTGTATGTCAGTGTGCCCCTGTTGTGCAATGCCCTCGAGGACAGACGATGTTGGATTCCTTTAAACTGGCATTATAGACAGCTGTTAGCTGCCATGTGGGTGCTGGGATTCGAACCTGAAGACCCACCAGTGTTCTTAACTGCTGAGCCAACTCTCCAGCCACCCCCCCTCCCCCAGCTCCTTCTTAGTCTTATACCAGATCCACACTTGAACTTCCAGCCCTCAGTATTCTAAGTATCCGTTTATTATCTGCCTGTCTGAGCAATGAAATATACAGCTATTCTGATTGTCACTGTATCACTGGTACCTGCATAAGTTGGTATGACGATGAATGGATGGATGGATGGATGGATGGATGGATGGATGGATGGATGGATGGATGATGGGATGGATGAATATGGAATCAATTTATTAGTTCCTATCCTCACTTACCCCAGGGAAATTATTTGGGCCTAGCCTCTAGTACTCCACGAGGTCCTTAAAATATTCTATCTATAAGCTGAAATAATATTCAGGTATGGTTTCTTATGCACCACCTCTCCCAGGGCTTCAGGGAATCTTTGGGATAAGGAATGAGGGATACCCCATGGTTTGACTATGATCTAGAAGCTTCCTCAAGTTCTCTACATAGTTCATAGTTAACATTCTATCAGGCTGGACTGGCCCTCTCACTGACACTTAGAAACTGAAAGCCCACTGCTGATAACATATCAAGAAATCTCTATGAGATATGGTCCTCTGTCTTGGTCCAAACTGATGGCCATGCCAAAATGAGAGATAACGGGTGAGGGCTCTGGGCAGGAGCTGTGTGGCTGAGGACAGGGATGAAAAATGGCTGCTTCGTGCTGGGCTTCAACATGAGTCTGTTCTGTGTTAGAACAAATGAGCCTCCTGTCCTTGGGGAAGGTGCTATGGAGATCTTCCCTTCCAGGGAGAAGCCTTCAGAGGCAAGGCACAATGTGGATCAATTATAAAACTTACTCCCCTTCCTGCCTCCATGAATCAGGTGCCTAAGCGACCCCCTTCTCAGTCTGTGCAGAACCAGTCTCCTCATGGCTTTATCCCCCTTCTCCATTCTTCACCCCAGACCTGATTCTCCTCTTGGGACCACTATCTTCGTGAGTAACCCACAGACCACCTTCCCCAGAGTTCCCACTCTTGTCTTCCCCACCCCATCTCACACAGCAAGAATCTCTGTTAATCCCTAATGGCTCTCTAAATGT
The DNA here is from genome assembly GCA_009823505.1 of Rhizomys pruinosus. Classification (NCBI taxonomy): domain Eukaryota; kingdom Metazoa; phylum Chordata; class Mammalia; order Rodentia; family Spalacidae; genus Rhizomys; species Rhizomys pruinosus. The sequence continues at coordinate 85,217 of VZQC01006666.1, forward strand.
TCTTGCCCTTTGGTCCCAGGGCCCCACCCTGTCCCGCTTCTTCCCTTCCAGTCTGAACTTGGAAACAGACCCTCACTGGCTTCTTCCCAATTCTGTTCCTACCTCCAGAGTCATGCTTCTGAAACACATGCATTACTTTACACAAGCAACTGTTGAGAACTTGTTTGGAAGTTCTAGCACAGGACCGCAGTCCTCCTCTATCCGAGAATGTCATCCTCTTCCACTGAGCATGCACCTTTGGGAGGACACCTGTGGAGACTGTCCTAGCCAGCAAATCAGCCATATTAACCCTGATGACCAATGGGTGGGTGACAGATGTTGCAGCCAGATCTCCCTCACATACACAAGCAGCTTTTGGGCACCATGTTGGTTTGAAGCTGAGATGTTCCCTACAGTTTCATGACTTGAAGACTTGGTCCCCTACTTGTGATGTTATTTTGAAGGCTGTGGAAGTATGTCATAGACAGTGGGCCTTTGAAGGGCACTCCAGCTGCTGTTTCTGGCCTGGTGAGGAGCCTCTTCCATATGCTCCTGCTGCACTGAACAGAGCTGCAGGTGCAGCCATGCCTTCTTGGCCATGTTGGCTCTGTAAGGCCGGTCAAAGCGCCTATGAGCCATTCACATTGCTGTTGAGAGGAGGAGAACTGGAGCCAGCTGATGGAACCATTGTCTGCTCAGAAGCCTGGGATGGCTGGGTACAGCTTCACGGTCATGTGGTCTGGCCACAGCTCCTTCCAAACACCCTAAGGGTCAAACTACACCAGCCAGCACACACACACACACACACACACACACACACACACACCACACTCACTGAGCACTCACCTCACACAAAGCCTTCCTTGGGTTCTGCTGGCCTTTCTTATCTCAACACCCTCCCCTCCCCCCAATTTGTTGTGGGAAACAGCTCAAAGGCTCATCTTCTGTGGCTCTGCTCTACTCCCCCACACAGGAACGAATCACTCTATCTCACACAATTCCCTTTGCTTCCAAAGCACAGCGCTAATGTCACCATGATTGCGTTTATTTCTTTCAGGTTCGTGGTTTACGTAATGAGGTAGGAAAATTATTACCTAACGACTGACACCAGCATTTCTCTCAGGGAGGAAAATGTCCTTCGGGGAAAAAAATACCTTGGACTCCAGTTCCCAGATCCCTCTCCTAAGATATGCAGATGCTGCTGGAGGAAAGGGGGCTCTGTGTCTGTTCCCAGGTGGGGGGGGCTGAGGGTCCTCCGGGTACTGCTTCCCCAGTGCCCTCCTACGTGGCATTGGAGTAGAGTCATAAATAGGATGAGGGAACCCTGGGCCAGCGTCCTCATGCTGGACAGCAGGACGAAGGGCCCGGTAGCCAGGGAAATCAGGAGCCATCATTGGCATTTTCTAGAAGGTGCAAGGACCCTGCTTTTAGATCTGTCTCTCAGAGCCTGCTGCAGGCTTTGCCCTGGATTTCAGAGGGTTCACAGACCTTCTGACACCCATTTCTTAAAGTCTGGAAAGGAGGAAGGAAGGAAGTCCAAACTTGGACCCAAGTTAAGAATTACCATGCTAAAAAAAAAAAAATTATCATGCTAAGGGCTGGAAAGATGACTCAGTTGTTCAGAGTACTGGCTGTTCTCGCAAAGCACCAGGTTTGGTTCCTAGCAACCACACTGCGGCTCACAAGGCAGCTCGAAACCATCTTTAACTCCAGATCCTGGGGATCCAACAGTCATTTCCTCATCGCCAGCTCTCAGATCCATCCAAGTCTCTCTGCCCAAGTACTCAGATGTGACCATACTTGGGCATGAAAATGACTCCTAATGATGACATCATCTCTCCTTGCCCATACCCTATAAAATACCCTTGCCCTGGCCAGAGCCATGACTTCCCTGGCTCTGTTCTTCAAGACTGGTGAACCTGCCCAGGAGCTGTTCCCAATAAGCCTGCTTTTGTAGTCTTTTTTTTTTTGTCTTTTTGAGACAGGGTCTCCCTGTAGGCTTTTGTAGTTTTTTAATTTGGTCTGATCTGACTTATTGTGTTGATGGCGAAGCCTTTCACCAGGAACTGAATTTAGAGCTTTGTACATGCTGGGCAAGCACTCTACAACTGAGCTATATCCCCGGCCTCTCTTTCTTCCTCCCTGCCCCCAAGGTCTCCCTCACTCCTCATGCTTTGACACAGTAAGTGGCAGGAGAAGGCTTCAGCCCCTGGCTGTCTGCCTGCAGAGCCCATATGCTGAGTCACATCCTCTTCAAGGGCACCAATTCAAGGGACTTCTGAGTGGTCCTGAAAATCACACAGATGAGGCCCTATTCACTGTGGGTGGCCACCAACAGATGGCCTTGCCAGAACCAAGTGACCCCATCTGACCCCAGCCTCCAACCTTAACTCTAGTAGAGGGACCAGCAGCCATCCACAGAAGTCTATCAGGATGTGAGAGTAGGAAGGAGGAGAAGGAACAGGACCCTGTTCTGCCCTGCATCTGTCATCCTATTCAACTGTTTGGATGCTGCATCTTTGGGGGAGGGTTAATTTTTTTAATTTTTATTTACTTTTGTATGTGTATAAATGTACTGTCTGCATGTAGGTTTGTGCACCCATGTTGTGCAATGCCGAGGAGGTCAGAAGAGGGTGTCGGATTCCCCTGGAACTAGAGTTCTCCTGGAATTGGAGTTACAGACAGTTCTCAGCCGCCATGTGGGTGCTGGGGGATCGAACCCAGGTCCTCTGCAGGAGCGGTTGGTGCTCTTAACTGCTAGGTCATCTCTCCAGCCCAAGGGTTAATATTTTATTTATTATTCTTGTTTATTTTACGTGTATAAGTGTATGGCCTGCATGTATGTAAGTGCACTTGTGTCATGAAATGCCCACAAAGATCAGAAAAGGGTGTTGGATCCCCTAGAACTGGAGTTACAGATGGTTGTTAGCCATCATGTGGGTGCTGGGGATAGAACCCGGGTCCTCTGCAAGATGAGCCAGTGCTTTTAACCACTGAGCCATCTCTTCAGCCCCATATATATTTTGTATTGATTTTTTAAAAAATTTATGTGTATGAGTTTTTGCCTGAATGTATATCTGCACCCATGTCATGAAATTGCCCCTGGGGGCCAGAAGACACTGCATCCTCTGGAACTGGAATTATGGACAAAAGTTCTAGGTCAGCATGTGGGTGCTGGGACTGAACCTGGCTTCTCAGCTTCTGAGCCGTATCTCCAGGCCCTGGGGGGTTTGTTTTGTTTGGGGGTAAGTTTGCTTTGGTTTTGGTAAGATAAGGTCTCTCTATGTGGGACAGGCCAGCCTTAAACTTGAAGTAATCCTTCTGCCTCAACTTCTTGAGTCCTGGGACCACATGTATGCCACACCACCCCTAACTTGGGTGCTACATCCTTGCTTTAAATGAATATAAAAATATTGACAGAGGGGCTGGAGAGACCGCCTAGCGGTTAAGAGTGCCAACTGCTCTTGAAGAGGACCCGGGTTTGATCCCCAGCACCCACATGGAGGCTGAGAACTGTCTATAACTCCAATTCCAGGAGAACTCCAGTTCCAGGGGAAACCAATGCCCTCTTCTGACCTCCGCAGCATTGCACGGCATGGGTGCACAAACCTACATGCAGACAGAACATTCATAAACATAAATAAATTAATTAAATTAAATTAAAGTTATAAAAAATATTGACAGAACGGTAGTTAAGAACACAGGTGTTATGCCAGGCGTGGTGGCTCACGCTTTTAATCCTAGCACTAGGGAGGCAGAGGCAGGTGGATCTTTGTGAGTTCAAGGCCAGCCTGGTCTACAGAGTGAGTTCCAGGACAGCTGGGGCTACAGGGAGACACTGTCTTGAATAAGACAAAAAAAAAAAAAAAGAACACAGGTGTTAATATTACCAGGGTTAGAGCAACTTTGAGAGAATATTGTTAGCTATCTTTAGCTGATGTCCTAATCTGAAAAATAAAACAGGACAATATTAATAAAAGTGTACAGCATGCTTTAGCACAGTGCATAAGTACTGCACATGATGCAATAATTAAAAGACAAAATAAATATGATTTTCAATTCCAGTTCCACTAGCTGTGTGCTGCTAAGCAAACTGCTAAACTTCTCTGTACTTTAATTTCCTTTTCTATAATTGAGTTGATGATGGCGAGTGCGAATTCCTTACAGAGTTATTATGGAGATTAAATGAGGTCATGCACCTGCCTCATTTGGAAGATCCTCTGGCACTGAGGAAGCATTGTGTAAATATTAGCTCTTATTATTGCTTAGTAATCAGTATTAGCTATTATTCCATATACACCATGTGGTTAATTTTACTCTGATAAAACCATACTGTTCAGATTTTGTGTTTCACTTCCAAGTGGGCCTTGCATTACCTGGAAGTGTTTTCATATCAATACTTAAAGATACATCTTGTTCTTTCAGAACCACTATACCCCAGGCTCACCTCACTAAACCTTAACAAGGGAGTGCCCAGTTTGCTTACCTCCTCCCCAGATTACTGCTACTTGAGTTGCTACAAGTTTTCGCTTCTAGAAGTGTCCCTGCTCTCTGAGGCCTCCTGGGAGGGTAGCTCTGGAACAGACACCTCCTGGCGATCCAGGGGAATTGCAGCATTTTGATTTTTGATGGATGCTGGTTAAGTAGTTCTCCAAAGCTGCCCCGCCAGCATCCCTCACCCCCGCTGAGCAGGAGAGGAGTCATTTCCTAACCCTTCCCAACACTAGGATAGTTATCCATATTTATAAGTTTTCATCAGCCTGATGAGTGGAAAGGTGGCTGGCTTTCGTTTGCTTTGCTCTAGGCTGAGGTGAGCATCTTCTCTGTGGACATCCGGGTATCTCATCTGTGACCTGACTGTTTTCAGACATCCACTTCTTTTCTGTTTGGTTGTTTGTCTTTTTCCTATTGATTTTTGGATCTTGGTGATTGACTGGGTGTGGGGAATGTGAAAATGGAAAGAATTAAAAAGTCACCCCTTTAAAGCTTCCTCAGGCTTGGGCAAAGAGCTGAAGGCTAGTGGGGCAGTTTCTTGGAACAGGAGCTCTAGGGGACCAGTCGAGTGTGTGGTGGGATGGGGGTGGGGGGAGAGACTGCACTCCAAGTGGCCATCAAAGCCCCCTCCCTTCATATTCATGTGGGAGCCTTGTCAGGTTGTGAGCTCCAGAAGCCCACTGGAATGCAGAGACACCTAAGATCCCTGTTGCCCAAGGACCTGCTCTACCAGGCTAGCCTTGGGCTATGCTAAAACAGGCCATCACCGCTTACTCAGGAATCTTCCACCTTGCCTTTCTACCCACCCCACTCTCACTGAATCCCACTCCCACCTTCTCCCTTAAATTTCCAAGCCAGACGCCCATTCTGTGCTTGGCTCTATCTTTCCCCTGAGCCTAGCCCTGGCTACCCTGAATTAAACTTTGCTCCGGAGAGCTCAGACTTCATGGCCTCTCATTTTGGGGGGAGCGCGCCATAACCTTACAAGCCTGGCCTTTAGCAAGGTCCTGAGCTTGGTGGTCCTAGACCTATCACACCCATGACTGGCATTCAGCAAAGAGCCAACAGCTACCAAGGGTCACCATGGGCCAGACGCTACCCCAGACAGAAGGAACTCAGGCAATATCTTAATAAGGAAAAGCAATTTTAAACAATGGCGCTTGCTGTGAAGGCAGTAAGATCCTTAACAGGACAGCACAGGATCACCTTTCAGAGGAGACCACATCGGACTCTGGATCTGCAAGGGGGCAGGTAGCCCCGCCTAACTGGGAAGAAGGGCATCTTTTTTTTTTTTTATGGAAAGAAATCCCATTTTAATAAATGTAATTATTGTCCCCACGGTTGCTCAATCCTGCAGATTCCAAAACAGCAGGGTGTTTCTGGCTCAAGTTAGACTCAATAGGCCTCAAAGGCAGGGTTTGGCGGTGTTTATGTTTTTCCTTTTTCTTTTCTTGGGAATGAGTCCGTTTTTTGTTTTATTTATTATTTTTTTAATTTTTGTATTGCCTGCATGTATGTCCTTAAGTATGCCCATGTCATGCAGTGCCATCAGATGTCAGAAGAGGGCATCGAACTCCTCTGGAACTAAAGTTAGCTGCCATGCGGGTGCTAGGAATCGAACCCAGGTCCTCTGTAAGAGCAGCCAGTGCCCTTAACTGCTGAACCATCTCTCCAGTCTTGGAGACAGTCTTGAAGTTAGTGCAGTATAGCCAGGTGGACAGTCTCCAGAGGTGTAGACAGGATCTTGAGACTCTAGATGAGGTCTTATGAAATCCGTACGGCATCCCGAGGTAAACAGGATCCTGACAGGTTGAGATAGCTTCTCTCAAAGTGAGGGGTGGACACAGAGTCGGCTCAGGTGCTCTTGCAGCCCTGTGGTGGCTGTGCAGGGCACAGAAGGCCCCTGGAGGGCCAGTGCGGATGATGCAGTGGGAGCCGCAGCGGCAGCCACTAGGAAGAGAGTGACGACCGCCAGTGCAGCTGGGGACAGCAAGCACAGCAGAGACAAACAATGGACAATGGCCGTGGTGAAGGGGTGACCGCAGTGGCAGAGAAAGGCCTAGAAAGCAGAGAGGTAAAGGCTTTGGAGTTTATTCCCTGTGGAAAGGAAATTTAGACACGAGTCTAAGGCTGTAATCAGGGAAGGTCATGATGTGAGTTGAATGGAGTTTAGAAGCACAAAGGCCAATCAGAGGCTGCCGAGGTGAGCAGATGAGAACGATGCAGGTTTGATGCTGGAGCAGATGGGCTTCTCATCCTCAGATTCCAGAGGGAGCCCCCTGAGGCTGGGGGCCTAGCCGTCTGGGCAGCTCTGAGGCAGGATGGGTAAGGAAGAGCTGAGCTGTGATACCCAGAGGAAAGTCTAGGCTTAAAACTTAAAACTCTACAATATTCAAATCACCCAAGAAATGGATTCTCCCCAGAGTTATGTCTTTAGTAAGCTCTGCTGTCAGGTGACGGAAAAGTCCCAGCCTGTTGTGGCCAAAATCCTTCAAAGGAATGAGCTCACGGTGCGTGCGCCTTCGGCTGAAGTGGAGGTTGGCAAGTCTCCTTTCCAAATGGCAAGAACCAAGGGAAGACAGTGGGTGGTAGGGAGAGGGAGGGGGAGAAGAGAGAAGAGAAGGAGGGAATGGGCGGTGGGAGGAGAAGAGAGAAGAAAAGGAGGGAACGGGGGGGGCGGAGGAGAGAAAAGAGAAAAGAATGAAAGGAAAAGACTTCAGAAAAAAATTTCCAGTCAGACTGCAGCCCCAGTGACTATAACCTTTAACCCCCCAAGAGCATCATGGTAGCTTTCAAGTGTCAATCTGAATGATCTAACCTTCAGCTTTAAAGCACCCACACCTAAGGTCAGAAGGGAGCAGCAGTGCATCCCAGGAACTCTCTCTGCTTCAGATACTTAAAAGGCAGAGGACTTGGAAAGGGACACAGCCCAGTGTAGCCCTCATCTGCACTGAAACAGCCACTGCCTTCAAAATGGCTGGCTGGGGATTTAATTTGGTCTCTTATTGTTTAAATAACTAGAAGGAAATGTGGGGAAACACCATACTGACCCCTCATTCCTATGTTTCAAAGCTTCCAGTGGCTCCCTCAAATCCAACTGCATCCCCTGTATTGGTCTCAGAGGGGAAATTTCTGTCTGGAGGCTTTGCCAGGGCCTCACACTCAGTCAGTACCCACGAGACCCTGACAGCCTTTCCCCTCCTCATCCCGCTATGTTACAGGCAGTGTCCCTGAGGACCAGGGTGCCCTGGATTCTACTGGGACTCACAGTAAAGCCCCGAGTCTGGCACTCCGGCCTTCCGCAGCTAGCCCTGGCCCATATTTCCAGCCTTGTCTACCTTCAGTCCACACATAGGCACTCCGCCTGAAGTTCTAAGCACACCCGCTCCCTGTCCTTCACAAAGCACCTTAGACACTGAACCAGCTGCTCTCACAACAGCAAAGCCTTTCCTCTTTGTTTTGTTTTGTTCTAGACAGGGTCTCCTATAGCAACCTGGTCTCAACCTCACTATTTAGCCAACAATGGCCTAGAACTCCTGGCCCTCTGGCATCTACTTCTTTCCTGAGTGCCGAGATTATAGACAGGTAGGCACGACCAGTCCCAGCTCTCCTCCCCTTGTTTACACTCTGCTCAGGTTTAGAGCCCTTGCTCAAAACCATTGCTCTATGGATCCTTGAGTTTCCTAAAGCTCCACCCACATAGCTCTTGTAGACATCACTACTCACTGCTCCAGACTATGGCCGTCTGACCCACCTGGATATAATTAGCTCAGCTCATTCTATGATATGCATCAACATATGTGACCTTCACAACTGCCTAAGAGATTACTTTTCCCCAAATCACATGACCAGAGTGGAGCACAGCCAGGATTCAATCCTGTGCTCTCATATGCCAATTGCTACACTCGGGAGCTCAGCTGCACCCCAGGACTAACGGATTCAGAAGCTGCATGCCATTGAGAACTCGGGTTCTTTGTATCTCTCCAGCCTACATCCTCAGTGAACTGTAATAGGACAACTGTGCCTTCTGAATGGCTTTCCTCGTGGTGCTAACATAGCTGCAGTAGTTCCAGGCATCACATCAGACGCAACACTGTCCAAAGAAAGAAAAAGAGGCTAAGAGCATTTACTCTGGAACCGGATGGCCTTACCTCTAGGTGCTTGACCTTAAATAATTCAAGTGTGTGCAAAGACACAGTGAAGAAAGATGTACTGTCTTGAAAGGAGAGCCTCCCCTTCTTTCTCCTCAGGGTTTGCTTAACATACTCTTCCATACCACACATACCGCCTCACTTCCTCCAGGAAGACTTCCCTGATGAGAACCCCAGGCTGGCCATTCGTCTACCTGCTCCACAATATTGTAATCACTTGGTTCATTGTCTGTGTTGCACATGAGACCACTGAACTGAGGAAAGAGAGAACATACATGACCCATCACCATGGTACCTGCCACAGTGGAAGGAGTCCCTAACACGTACAAGAGCCTTATAATGTGGGCTAGGTATTAAAGCAGGAGACAGAAGGTCACTGAAGCAAGTGGTTGTGGCCTTGAGGTGAGCAAATCTCAGGCACATCAACTAGTCCTTGTTGGGGAACATGGGGCTGCATGGTCACTCTATCCAAGAAGCCAGATGAACCACATGCTGGGAATCACGTCACCTTAGGTTTTCCCCACAACCTGGTGGAACCTGAAAGAGATGTCACAGAGGCTGCCAGTCCCACTCTGCCACTTTCTGGTTCTGCTCTTGAGCAAGTCTCCTCATCTAGCTAGGCCTATTTCCTTCATCTGGAAAACTGGATCTGAAGCAATATGTCCTCCCGAGAGTGACTGTCAAGATTAAACGAGACGAGCTAGATAGAGAAGTGGGCATGAGAAAAATCCTCCCTTAAAGCTTGCCCCTTTCCTAAGATGCACGGCCATGTGGCAAAGCCATGCAGAGTGGTGACCCAGTTTATGGCTGGATCTCTGGGCTTCTTCTCTGCAGGACCCAAAAAGGCCTACTGTGGGGAACGGCCTGATGGATGGAGGGTAGAAGGTCTCTGGCTAAGTGCACCCCTCCTTCAGCTATGCTGGACTAATGAAGACTGAGATGAGATTATCAACGGCAGCTGAGGGACGCAGGGCCATGGGCAGCACTCAAGCTAGCCAAGCTCTCTGAGGAACTGAAACTAATTGCATACTAAGTTGGAAAGGATTTTAGGAATAAAACTTCCATCGATATTTCTCTAAGGACAGTTTTAGGCATCACTACAGAGTAAATTTCTCAGTTGTTCTACTGTGTGTTGGAAAGTTTGCTGATCTAGGAGGAGTCTAGACACTTGTGTTTTTCTTTTGTTGTGTGTGTGTGTGTGTGTGTGTTGTCTTTTTGAGACCAAAAAAAAAAAAATAGTTCCAGCTATCCTGAAACTCGCTATATAGACCAGGCTGGCCTTGATCTCATAGACGTCTACCTGCCTCTGTCTCCCAAGTGCTGAGATTAAAAGCATGTGCCACCGTGCCCAGCCTGACTTGTGGATTCTTGTCCTGTATCTGGCAGTGGTTTGCTTCAGGACCTAGAACAGGTCTCCACCACACTCTGGTCTCAGTAGGGCTCAGGGATCACACTGTGCCTTTGAGGGGTCTGGGCTGTTGCTCAGTTGGTAGAGCACTTGCCTCTTGTGTAGATTTCCAGTCCCCTCAAGCTCACTGTGTGTGACCTGGGCACCTCATTGCCCCACCTTTGGAGGGCCTGCCGTCTCCACTTCTCCTATCAGCTATTCTGAGGATAAGGAAGTAATTCCCCGAGCTCTGAACCAGGCTTGTCACCTGAGCACTCGGTAAGCAGGAGCCAGCACAGTTCTGTTCTGTTGGTACCTTTGCTGGCAAAGGACCCTGGGGAAAACCCTCATAGACCACACCTTTGATGGAATGTGAACAAGGTGAGCAATTCGTGAAGCCCTTCTAGCAGGAGCGTCGCCTCCAGGCATGGCCAGGGACCCGCTCCCCAGGTCTGTATGATTTTCTCCTTTTTTTGGTCTCAAGGTCCCTTTGCTCCAGTTAAACACCTCATCAAGGGCCTAGCCTCGAAACCCTCAGTCATCTTGCGTACGAACGATGCTTCTCTCCGGCATCTGGCTGATGCCATCTCAAAAAGAGAAAGTGCCGCCAGCGTTAGGGAAACTGGTGAACTCTACTCAGTGTCCAGTCCTCCTCTTTAAGGTTCTTTTTTCAAAAGGAAAAGAACTTATGCTCTGCCAGTGGTTAAAAACCTGAGCTATAGCCGGGCACAGTGACACACGCCTTTAATCCTAGCACTCGGGAGGCAGAGGCAGGCGGATCTTTGTGAGTTCAAGGCCAGCTTGGTCTACAGAATGAGATCCAGGACAGCTGGGGCTACAGGGAGACCCTGTCTCAAAAGGACAAAAAAACACAAAACAAACAAACAAACAAACAAAAAAAACCCTGAGCTAATGAATCAAACAGACTTAAACCTGGGCTCTCATTTCCAAGTCCAAGAATTAGTCATTTCATCCAAGACTAAGTTAAATTATTATTTTTTTGTCTTTTCAAGACAGGGTCTCCCTGTAGCCCCAGCTGTCCTGAAACTCACTCTGTAGACCAGGCTGGACTTGAACTCACAAAGATCCACCTGCCTCTGCCTCCCAAGTGCTAGGATTAAAGGCATGCACCACCATGCCCGGCAATTATTATTATTTTTTATGTGTATGTGTGTACTGTCTGCATGTAGGTTTGTGCACCCATGTCATGCAATGCCTCAGAGGTCAGAAGAGGGCATCGGATTCCCCTGGAACTGGAGTTAAAGACAGTTCTTAGCCGCCATGTGGGTGCTGGGAATCAAACCCAGGTCCTCTGCAAGAGCAGTCGGTGCTCTTAACCACTAGGCCATCTCTCCAGCCCCAGATTATCTGTCTTTTAGAAAGCTGGGAATGATGGTGCTGGGGAGGCAGATCCCTTGCATTCTGTGACCAACTGGGGAATCTAATGGACAAGCCCAAGATTCATTAAGAGACCCTGTCTCAAGTCAAAACAAGATGAACAACACCTTGAGGTTGCCCTCAGGTCTACACAGACACACACACACAGACACACACAGACACACACACACACACACACAGAAACACTATTTCACAGGGCATGATGTCTCCAGCCTTTAATTCCAGCACTCGAGAAGTAGTAGAGACAGATGGACCTCTGTGAGTTCAAGGCCAGCCTGGTCTACACAGCAATTCCAGGCCAGCTGAGGCTACAGAGAGATCATGACTGGAGAAGACCAGAAAATAAAAATAGTATATAAAAAAAGAAACATTATCTCTCTCAGGGTACTGCTAATACAAAGAAAGCTTTTAACATAGTAGGAAGTATTCAGTAAAAGTATGATCTTACTGTTATTATCACCATGAACAGCCATAGGGAGTTACAGTAGCAAGTGATAGGGTTGAGTGGCTATGAATGCCCAGCCAGTGAGGCAGAGTATGCCCCATGGGTGCCAGGCAAAGAGGTCTCTGTGGCTATGAGTGGCTCACGTGCAACAAATGTTGAGCCAGCCACTATACTGGTCCCAGACAGAATCTTGGCCTCCATCCCACAATGCCTTTTCTCTACTTGAAGAGTAAATATGAAGTTCCTTCCCATCTCTGGAGGCCATTTTCCTTCCCTATCACAGGCACAACTTGTACCAGAGGGCCTTTAACTTTCAAAATCAGTCCACTGCTAGGAATGCCCTGAACTAAGCAGCCGTCCTCCATCATGCTCCTTTATCTACATGAGCCACTTGAAGCCTTGGTGAGGATTTGGGGCCATGAGATCTTCAAACTTATTTGTCCTCTGCCTTGACTCATCTGCTGGATACACCCATGCTTTAGGGACACAGAGCCTAGAGCTCTGCTAATTGGTGACCCTCACCTCTCCCAGTCTCAGTCTTCCTTTTCTGTGAAATGGGACTAAGGACCACCTTCCCCGTAGGCCTTTGCAAGGGGGCAGGGGAGAGGACTGGTTCCAAGGAGGAAAAAGGACCCAGCCAATTAACTCATTTTGAGGGTCTTGGGTTTCTGCTAGCAAAGAAAGGAGTTGCCTTTCATACTCTTCTTCTGGACTGCATGCAGGGGATTGCTTAAAACTTCTGACCCCTACCCATGAGAAGGACCAGAGAAAGGAGCCAAACTCAAGGACATGGGTGGAACCCCAGTGCCCTTCCCTGGTGCATCTTGCTACATGAGAGGAAATGTCATTTTGTTTTTTGTTGCTTTTCTAAAAGAGAAAGAAAGCAGAAAAATGTTTATTTGTGCAAATCAGTTATCACTTTCCAATATATAGTTTCCCACTTTATTTATTGCTGCTGTCTGTCTCTCCTCATTTATACTGGAAGCTCCCTAAGAACAGAGACTTTTGTCTGTTTTTTTAATATTTTTATTTATTATTTTCATTTTACTTGTATGAGGGTATTGTCTGCATGTGTGTGTGTGCACCCATGTTGTGTCATGCCCATGGAGATCAGAAGAGGGCATTGGACCCCCTGGAACTGGAGTTAAGGATGATTGTTAGCCACCATGTTGGTTCTGGGAACCAAACCCAGGTCCTCTGCAAGAGCAATCTGTGCTCTGAACCCCTGAGCCATCTCTCCAGCCCCTGTTATTTTTTTTTTCTAGCACCCATAATAGTACTACCAGACAGTAGAAACTCAGTAAATAGCTGTTAGATACATGGGTGAGGCTTTAGAATGTGGAAAAGACTGCAGATGAAGTTTTGGGGTTTTGTTTATTTGCCTAGGGTTTTTTTTTTTAATTTTTTATTTATTTCTGTATGTGTATCAATGTACTGTCTGCATGCAGGTTTGTGCACCCGTGTCGTGCAATGCCGCGGTGGTCAGAAGAGGGTCTCGGATTCCCCTGGAGCTGGAGTTCTCCTGGAATTGGAATTTCAGATGGCTCTCGGCCGCCATATGGGTGCTGGGGATCGAACCTGGGTCCTCTGTAAGAGCGGTCGGCGCTCTTAACCGCTAGGCCATCTCTCCAGCCCCTTGCCTAGGTTTTTTTAGTTTGGTTTTTTTTTTCCCTTTCCTTTTGAAACAGAATCTCATCTAACCCAGAGCAGCCTCAAACTCCCTCGGTAGCCAGCCCAGGCTGGCCCTAAACCCCTGATCCTACTGTTTCCACCACCAAGGTGCTAGGATTATAGGCATCCACCACCAGGACTAGCAGAAAAATACTTCTCATAAGAATTTTGTGTTTCTCATCCACTGCTAGTAGGAATGTAAACTGGTACAGCCACTATGGAAAGCAGTGTGGAGAACCCTTGGAAGACTTGGAATGAACTTGCCACCCGACCCAGCCATACCACTCCTGGGTGTGTACCCACAAGACTCATCTTACCGCAGAGATACATGTACAGCCATGTTTATTGCAGCTCTCTTCACAATAGCAAGGAAGGAGCTGGAGCCAACCCAAGTACCCCTCAACTGACTAGTGGATAGAGAAAATGTGGTACATCTACACAATAGAGTTCTATGCAGCGGTAAAGAAAGATGACATCATGAACTTTGCAGGTAAATGATGGAGCTAGAAGACATCATGCTGAATGAAGTAACACAGTCCCAGAAAAACAAACTATGAATGGTATCCCTCATCTGTGGATGCTAGCACCAATTACCTAATCGTGTGGCAAACTGAGAAACGTCAATGTGATCTGAAAACAACTGTGCTCTTATGTTGTAGAATCCCTTAAAAAAATAAACAAATAGCCGGGCATGGTGGCGCACACCTTTAATCCTAGCACTCGGGAGGCAGAGGCAGGCAGATCTTTGTGAGTTCAAGACCACCCTGGTCTACAGAGTGAGTTCCAGGTCAGCTGGGGCTACAGGGAGACCCTGTCTTGAAAAGACCAAAAAATAAAAAATTAAAAAATTTAAAAAATAAAGGAAAAAAATGATTAATACATCAATAGTAAAAAAAAAAAAAGAATTTTATGTTTGATTGTTTATGGAGTGAATTTGTCATTTAGCTAATAGTAACTTGAGACGGAGCCAGTTACCCCTCAGACCTGACAGAGCTAGCCTGTGCTGCTTCTTCTCAACAAGTGAAGAAATCTTTGCACTGGGAGTTCCGCCCTTCTCCAGATCATCCGGGAGATTCTAGCTACTCCAGGGTTGGCTATTGGCTCTCTTCTTACCACCCCCCCCCGGACCCCGTTTTCCTTCAGGGAATCTATTTTCTCCCTTGATGAACTCACCTTTTTCCTCAGTAAGCCCATCTTGTCCCTCAAGGAACGGATCCTCTCCTCCCTCGGGGAGCCTATCCTCTCCCAGGGTTTGAGTTGTCCCATCCTTATACTGAACCATCCCTATCTCCTTCTCCAGCCCTGGCTTCTAGAAGCAGAAATCTAGCTATTGTCTGACATCTGACTTCCACCTAGACAGATTGCACACAGGACCCACTGAGATGAAAATACAGAGCACCTTACTCCATGATAACAATGGCCAAGCATCCAACCAAGCACAGACTCCTTCTCAGAGCAGTGGCTGCCTGGTTCACACTCCATGAGGTACAGATGTTCCCAATGCAACATGTCTAAAACTTAAAACTCATCTTTCTATTCCAACTGCTCTACCTAGGTTTCCCCATCTTAAGAAATAGCCCACCAAGCTGGGCATGGTGGCACATGCCTTTAATCCTAGCACTTGGGAGGCAGAGGCAGGCAGATCTTTGTGAATTCAAGGCCAGCCTGGTCTACAGAGTGACTTCCAGGACAGCTGGCTACAGGGAGACCCTGTCTCGAAAAGACCAAAATAAAAAAAAAAATAAAAAAAAAAGAAAGAAATAGCCCACCATCCAACTAGTCACTTGAATTCTAGAGCAGTCCCACACATCACCCCCTCAGTGATGTCCATGCCTCTCTTGTCTCTTGGTGTGTCCTCTGACCCAGCCAAGGTCATTTTGCAACTGCCTCCTGTCTCACATTCATGGCAAACCACTCCCCTCCCTACAGCCAGAGGACTCTTCCCTGAAGCCCTAGGCCTCAGAGTGGCAGGTAAGGCCTACACGATGGGCCCCCCTCCCCACCTTCTCCAGCCTTACCTGTGACCCCTGTACTCTCTCTATGTTCTTCCCATAAGCCGTTCTTGTGGCTCTTCCTGCACCTGGATGAGAAACCTGATCATTTGTCTCTTTCCTTGGCCCCGTGGGCCCAGCAAGCTCTTCTTCTGTGGGCTCTGTGAGCCTTTGTGCTTCCCTGGCACAGCACGGTTCAGGAAGAAGCATTTCTATTGGACGGTCCATTCCTGAGTGAGGAGCTAGCTGCTGAGGATGTCTCTGTTCCCTCCAGCATTCCTGGGATTTGAATGGTTCGGGCCACAGGAGACTGACTAGGGCAAGTTCTGAGCAGAAAAATGGAGAATGGTCCTTCCAACCAATGGACCAAAACCAAAACCAACTGGCTCCATCAACAGGCCATCTTCAAAGTCTGTAGAAGAGCCACGAGAGACAGCAGGCAGAAAACGTCCACGTGCATTTAATGCACTCTTGTGCAAAACACAGAGGTGTACATACAACTCAGGGGCCCAACAACTGGGTCATCCCAGGGCAACATGAGGATGGCTCGGACACCAGGGGAGTGGGTGAAAGTTCTACCAGCAGCTCGTGTCCTTTGTTATTTATTATTTTTATTTTATGTGTATGAGTATATTGTTTGCAGTAATGTGAGTGTACCTATGTTGTACAATGCCAGGAGGTCAGAAGAGGGCATCAGATCCCAGGGAACTGGAGTTAAGGATGGTTGTTAGCCATGGGTCATCTGCAAGAGTAGTCATTGCTCTTAACTGCCGAACCATCTCTCCAGGCCCACAGCCTGGAGTGTATATCCTTATACATTCCTTTTTATAGAACAAGGAGGCTGGGCAGGTGGCACATGCCTTTAGTCCCAGGAGACCTAGAGGCAAGTGGATCTCTGTGAGTTTGAGGTCAGCTTGGTCTATATAGCAAGTTCCAGGCCAGCTAAGGCTGCATAGTGAGACCTTTTCTCAAAAAAAAAAAAAATAAAAAATAAGTAGTATAGAGTTTGAGGAGCGTATGAGGAGGAGGAGGAAAGCTTCTCTGGATAAGAAGCAAACATTTGTATCCCCTATGACTTCATTTTCTGGTATCCTGGTCATTTAAAAACTTGAAAAAAGAAGAGGATGTCTCTTCTTTACCCGCATACCTAATTATCAAGAATACTGAAACCATTTATATCATTTTAGGGGAATAAGATAAGAAAGGATCTTAAGAGGAAGCATGACCCATACTTTAAGAGATGGACATCATATGCGGGAAAACATTCTGAATGAGATCAATATCAACAGGGTTCACTGTATTTTAAACAGTGGGATACAAGTAGGCTTTTATTCATAACGCAATGAACAGCCCCTTACATTATGCTGTGTGACATCAGGGGGAAAGAGAGGGTGGGGGGGAGCAGGCAGTGGCCCAAAGCATATGTGGAATCCTAAATGCAGCCAAACCAAAATGTATTTTTCCAGAAAACCAAACAAATTAGAAGCAGGAACCATCCCTCTTGCAGAAATCCGTCTCTTTCTGTTTCCCTACTCAGGACAGACCTAGAAGGTGTCTGTCTCCCAAGGTTCCCGGCTTAAAGCTGAGCTGTCATTCTGAATGGAAAGAATTCAGGGAGAAACAGTGGCAAGGACTTTGGCCTGGATGAACTGTTACCCTCCCTTACGATTATGTAGACAGTTAGTACCAGATTTTGACCAGGAATCCACAACAGAATAAACAGATTGTCCTGAAAAAGCACAAAACAAAACAAACAAACAAAAAAAAAACTGGACTGAGAATCATCCCTGAATTCTCATTGTCTGGAAATGTAAATATCAGGTAAAGCGCAATTGTTACAAGTTATGTCATCCCAAGCCAAGCTTGGAGACTTTGCTTATTTCCCAAGGGTGGGGGCTGGAACAGCTTTCTGAATTTAGTTTGGACTTTGGGGCCCAAGCTGGCCCTTCAGTGCTCAGCACCGTTTTTGCAGAGCTGCTGGTTAAAGATTCCATTTTGATTATAAAAGAAGGACGAGTTTACATGGCAACCCAGGAACACACTTCTCCTGGATCTACGCAGAGAACAAACGGAACTCTTGAGTCCCAGGAAGTAGCCCGCCACATACCTGGATATTTCTAATTTACAAATAGAAAGCTCTCCTGTTTAAAAAAAAAAAAAAAACAGGCTAGCTAGTAATCTATTTAAAACCGCGGCTGACATGATAAATGAAACAGAATAAATGTATACAGCGAGTGAGCCTCCGCGGGAACACGGGGGGACCGGAGCGCTTCTGCTGACAGCGACTTTCCGTCAGTGGCCTGTCTCTCTTGGAGGCAGCTGTCAATCACAGGCCAGCCCGCGCTCCCGAGGGAGTTCATTGTGCCCGCAGACAGTTGTGGAATAACTGCTCCTAGGCGTCGGAGCAGCAGATGGAGTGTATCTGTCAATCATTGTCACTAATTATTAACTTCTGTCACTCAGAGCAAGGCAACATCTCGGCGCCTGATCCGCTGTGATTTGATCTGCCACGCCACCTCGGAGACAGACGGAGCAACCCTTCATTCCGGTCACACTCGCAGCACTTTGCTGGGTCAGCCGCCGTGACTCAGTGCTCGCGCCCCGCCGACCGGGCTGGCCCACGTGGCTGTGCACACGCGCCGACGCTTCCGGAGGCGCAGCCACCAGGAGGGGCCTCCTGGGGGCCGAGGCCAGGGGCGCGGGTTCCTACTCATTAATTATTAAAGGAGGACGGTTTTATCTTGGCCGCTGGCGGGACCAAGGCCAAAGTAGAAGAGAAGACCAATTTAGAGGGTTTTCTTCTCTTTGCTCCACCCTGGGACCAGTGATTATCAGTCAAGTTCACATTGATTATATTCGTATGATCTTTTCTCAACCTTCTGATTTGGGAGTTGGAGATGTCAGCTTGAATAATTAATTAAGGCATCTGTGTAGCACGCTTTGCAAACAGAAGCTATAACCTGAGGGGGTATTTGCTACCGTGGGCTCAGAGAGCTTCTTCCTGAGAAGACTGGGAAGGAGGTGTAGGGTCCTTCAAGCCCAGCCTCCCCCACAGAAGACGTGACTATTCAAATTACAGAACCCCACTGCTCGGATCCCTGAAGGAGACCTCCCACCGGTCCAAATAAGAGCGCCTTTCAGGATGGGCAGCTCAGGCAGTCTCCTCTGCTAGGAGGTTTGGGACCATGGACAAGGCTCCTTTATAGAGCTCGGAGTCCAGCTGCTGAGCGCCTTGAGACGTGCCACTTTCCCTCTCTGGTGCATCATCTGGTCCATAAAACTAGAATATTACAGAAGCTCCTGGAAGGACTGGAATTATATGTAGCTCAGTTGACAGAGTGCTCGCACAGCGTGCACAAAGTCCTGACCACATAAACTGGAAGTGAAGGCAGAATTATTAGGAGTTCAAGGTCAACCTTGGCTACACAGTAAACTCAAGGCCAACCTGGGAAACATGAGACTGTGAATGAATGAATACCAGAACCTCCTTCAAACATTGGAGACACCTTGCTTGGCTCAGTAAAAACTCTGTCCATGAGCAGTTTCATTGATTATCCATCCAAGCCAAACAAGGATTGGGTTTTAAGAACTACAGGGAACCAAGCTCCGAGTCTAACAAACCTGTCTGTAGCTTCCATAACTAGGTCTGCCCAGGCCTGGTGGGTGAATTGACCAGCTTGGTGGTGAGCACACTGCTGTTTGTGTGTTAACAGCTCTCTGGGATGATGAGGGTACCTCTCTTCACTCAGGGTGCCATTCCCATTTGCTTTGCGAACCTTTTCTTGAGGGAAGGTACTCTGGGGAGTTCTAGCCAGAGCTCCCAAACTGCAAATCCTAAAAATCACAGAACACAACTGCATTTGAAAGCACACTCTACTGCTTGTAATACCTGCCAGGGATGCTTTGGGCCACCGAAGATGAAGAACCAGGACTTTATCAGACTTCCTGCTCCAGTTAGGACGGATACATTACAAACGATCCCCAAACCTGGGGACATAACACACATTGACCAGGCTCATGGCACAGCCAACAAGGCAAGCAGCCATGTCTGCAGGGTGACCTCCGGAACTTGCTGGGTCTCCCAGCTCCCATTCTCAGCTTGAACTCGTCTCCTGATCTCCACTGTGTCCGTTTCATGGCAGTCAGGGAGGACAGATCTCCGAAGTCAGGTAGCTTCATGTCCTCCATTTTCTCTTGGTCAAACCAATGTCAGAGAGCCACGCAGCATCCACCAGGACAGTCGCCCTCACAGTAAGAGGAGGAGTCAGATACATGTTGACCCAGATGTCATTGGAAGTTATAATCCATGACATCCTCTTCGGACATTCTTCTAAAATCCAGACACCAGGCTGACCCTATCTCTGGGAAGTCTTAGGACTCCAGCTCTGTGGGGGATGAGAAACCTGGGGCTCAGTTGTAGGTCACACAGGACAGACCACCCCCTCCCCCCTCCCCTGAGCAGGAAGGGTCTCAAGGATAGGCCATTGGTATCTTGTTCAACCTCTGATTCAGTCAGAGCCCAGTCTTTCCCCTACTGATTCCTTCCAGGAGTGATGCTCTCCAGTCCCTGACCTGTGTCTCCTCCCCCCATTCCTGTTCTTAGCACATTCTGTTTCCTATGCAGAGAACATTCTCTGCCTCTCTCCCATACCTTGCTAACTCAATTCAAACTCTAAGTCTCAACTCTCCCACTACTTGTTTGGGGAGACTTTCCCTCCCTGATGTCCAAGCTCTCCTAATACCCTGATTTTTTCTCTATAGTATCTCTCACAGTTGTAACTGAATATTTTTTTTATTTTATTATTTTTGTATGTGTATGAGTGTACTGTCTGCATGTAGGTTTGTGCACCCGTGTCATGCAATGCCGCGGAGGTCAGAAGAGGGTGTCGGATTCCCCTGGAACTGGAGTTCTCCTGGAACTGGAGTTACAGATGGTTCTCAGCCACCGTGTGGGTGCTGGGGATCGAACCCAGGTCCTCTGCAAGAGCAGTTGGTGCTCTTAACCGCTAGGCTATCTCTCCAGCCCCCTGAATAACTATTTTTAAATGCCCCTGGAATTTTTCTTTTCTTTTTTTAATTATTTTTTATTTTTAAAGACAGAGTCTCATGTAGCCCGGGCCTGCTTCCAACCCACTATGTAGCTGAGCATGATCTTGAGCTCCTGATTCTACTGCCTCTGCCTTCCAAGTATGAGGATTATAGGCATGCACTACCACAGTCAGTTTATGAGGAACTGGATATAGCTGGGACTTTATCATGCTCCACAAACACTCTACCAACTAAGCTATACCTCCAGCCCCAGGATTTCCTTTACATTAGGTGTGGGTAAGATAACAGACAAGAGACAGTTGCCTTGAAAGGAGTTTATTACATATAGTTCTCGGGATTTGGAGCATACCACACCACATGGACCACATGGTGGAGCACAGGTTCAGGAGTGAAGAGGATGAAGGTGAAGAACAGGGTCCAGAGGCTTTAACGTGCTTTCCACAGGAAGGAACAGATTTGGAGCAAATTTAGAACTAGGGAGTTTGAATAGTTTCCAGAGGATCTGGGCTGTAGGAGTGATCTTTATTTGTCCAGTCCTGGCCTGGGGTGACTTAGGATAAGGTCCTAAATACCAGCTTAGCATTTGAAGGTTGGGTAAGAGAGGTGTTTGAGAGAAAAGATTTGAACTAGTTGGTTTGTATATAAAAGGGATGCTTATCTGCTATCTGTAGGAATTAAGTAGCCTGGTGGGGCATAGTGTATCCAGCACTAGCAAGCCCCCCCCCATGTCAATGATTATAAAATATAAAAAGTTGGGGGCTGGAGAGATGGCTCAGCAGTTAAGAGCACCAGAGCTGCTCTTGCAGAAGACCCAAACTCAATTCCCAATACCCACATGGTAGCTCGTAACTATCAATAACTTCAATATCAGGAGAAATCCAATGCCCTCTTCTGACTCCGAAGTATTAGGTTATAAAAAGGCCGTGTACCCCCAGCCCCAGCCCCCAGATAAAAAAGGCATATGAGGTTTAAGTCACGCCAGGAACAAGATTTACTTCCATGTGGAATTACCAGCAAGGGCCGCCTGCAAGGGCTGCCTGCAGACACATGATGGAACCCCGGAGGGAGAGGGGGGAGAGGAGGGAGAGGGGGGAGAGGAGGGAGTGGGGAGAGGGGGAGGGGGAGGGGAGGGGAGGGGGAGGGGAAGAGTGGAGAGGGGAGAGTCTGGGGCCCACCCACTTATAGCCAGGGGGCAGGGCCTCAGGTACAGAGGAAGTGGTCAGAAGATTGACAGCCTCTGGAGGAAGTGGGCGTCTGTGTCCCTTGGGATTCTGGGAAGCCCAGACCTAACACACAGGCATTGCTCAACACAGGTACACTTATATATACACATGCAGGCAATACACTCATACACATAAAAATAATAAATAAAATTTTTAAAAAGTAAAAAGAGGAGGAATGGGGGAGATAGCTTAATCAGTAAAGTGCTTGCTATGTAAGCATAAGGACCTGAGTTCAGTCCCTAGACCCATGTGAGAAATGCAGGTATGGTGGCATGCACTTATAATCTTAGTGCTAGGAAGGTAGAGACAGATGGTCACCCAGCCCAGACTAACCACGGAGGCCCAAGACAGTGAGAGACTCTGTCTTAAAAACCAAGGTAGGGGCTAGGTGTGGTGGCACATGCCTTTAATCCCAGCACTAGGGATGCAGAGGCAGGCAGATCTCTGTAACTTCAAGGCCAGCTTGGTCTCCACAGTGAGTGATGACCTCTGGCCTACACACACACACTTACACAAAGTAAAACCATGATTGATCCAGCAATGGATTGTGTTCTGTTTGTTTCCTGTGCTGGATAGCTTTAGTGTCAACTTGACACACCTGGGTTGAGGGAGCCTCAACTGGGGAACTGGCTCCATTGGACTGGCCTGTGGCCACATCTGTGGAGTATTTTCTGATTGTTGAGCAGTGTGGAGGACCCAGCCCACATGGGAGGTGCCACCCTGGGCAGGTTGTTTGTGTACTGTATAAGAGGTCGGCTGGGCATGGGCCAGGAGAGCAACGCAGTAACACAGCATCCTCCATTGGCCTAGTTGCTTCAGCTCCTGCCTCCAGGTTCCTGCCCTGTCCGTGCCTTGGGCTCCTAAGTGATGAACTGTGACTCAGGAGATGTAAGCTGAATAAACCCTTTCCTCCCCAAGTTGGTGTCAGTCAGAGTGTTTTGTCACAGCAATGGAAGACAAACTAGAACATTTCCTGTTGACCTTCCCTTAAGAGACCATGAAGACCGGCAGGCTGTCTCACTGCTAAACTCAGGCTAGCCAGGATGAACTGAATTACAGCACCATCATGGTCATCTGGAGAAGTCACATCATGGAGTGCCATGTCCCCCTGGCTGTGGCTGCTGAAGGAGAGCCCAGGGTTGGTTATTCTTATACAGAGGCTCCTTCCTGCCTTCTCCCACTGGGGATTCGCCTTGTCCTAGGAACAAGGAACTGAGGAGGCTTCCAGTTTTGTGTCCTGTGCATATTCAAGACCTCCAGATTGGATGCCCAGCTCCAGAGCTTCATGCTGACACTGCTCAGGAGGACTTTCTGTGTGGATAGAAATATTATAAGCTGGGCGTGGTGGTGCACGCCTTTAATTCTAGCACTTGGGAGGCAGAGGCAGGCAGATCTTTGTGAGTTCAAGGCCAGCCTGGTTACAGAGTGAATTCCAGGACGCGGAGCTACAGGAGACCCTGTCTCAAAAAAGACCAAAAAAAAAAAAAAAGAAATATATATTATGTGACGTATTGTTATTGTTGTTGTGATGGTGGTGTGGTTGATTTTTGTGGTTTGGTTTTTTTTTTGTTTTTTTTTTTTTTTTTTGAGACAGGGTCTCCCTGTAGCCCCAGTTGGCCTGGAACTCACTAAGTAGACCAGACTGGCCTTGATCCCATAGCAATCCACCTGCCTCTTCCTCCGGAATACTACGGTTAAAGGCATGAACCGCCAAGACCTGCTGTGTTCTGTGCTTTTTAATCCCACAACCATCAGGCTGCCCATGGCTATTAAGTATCTAAAATGTGACTGACAGGGCTGGAGAGATGGCCTAGTGGTTAAGAGCGCCAACTGCTCTTGCAGAGGACCCGGGTTAGATCCCCAGCACCCACATGGCGGCTGAGAACCGTCTTTAGCTCCAGTTCCAGGGGAATCCGATGCCCTCTTCTGACCTCCATGGCATTGCACAACATGGGTGCACAAACCTACATGCACACAGTACATTCATACACATAAAAATAAATAAATTTTAAAAAAGAAAAAAATAAAATGTGACTGGTGCAGATGAAGGATCAAGTTAAATGTTTTTAGTTTTTTTTTTTTCATGACTTTACATTTAAATAGCCACACGTGGCTAGTAACTACTATATCTGACCATTCAGACTCTATCCTAGACCTAAGCACGGTTCTAAATTCTAAGGCAGAAAAACAACTTCGCTCAAGGACAACTAGAGAAGACAGGCTCACCTCTGCGTTTCCAGGCCCCATGGGTCCTGACCAGCTTTGAGCATCATTTAAAGAAGAGGAAAGACAAAATTACAAAAGGTGAGCTCAGAGCTCTTCTCTACTGATTGCTCCATTCAATCGAATCTTTTCTGAAAATTATATTCAGGCTGCTCCTCTCCCTAAATATTAGAAGACCGAAGAGCTGGGATTCAGCATGAAGAAACCCACAGGCTTTTGCCTGGAGCATCCTCTCCATCATTCTGTGCCTACACAGAAAGCACAAAAACATCCCCAGCCTTTGTCTTTCTCTCTTTCTTCTTTTCTTCCTTTCTTCCTTTCTCTCTCTCTCTCTCCTCTCTCTCTCTTTCATTCAGAAAAGACCAGAATGCAAGCAGACAGGCCATGGGTGGTAACGGATCTGCAGAGCATGCTACCTGAGGTGTCTACAAACACCAAGAAGGGTATCTGCTGAATCTGGGGTTGATGGGGACTTCAAGCAGAACTAATGGCTCAGCTCCATACCTCATTAGCCAGCCGAATGAGACTCTACCCTTTTCCCTTTTACACTGGTTATTCCCCTCTCTGCTATCAAGCAGGAGGAATTTTGTTAACAGTGTTAAATTATTTACCATTTCCAAGAGGGGGGAAAAATCAATTAAAAAGAGTCAGAGAGGGTAAAATGAATTTCTTCACCCCTTGCACTGATCATTTGAGGTAGGACTCTCCCCCATAAGGACACTGTGAAGAAGAGTGATGCTAGGGCATTTGATAAAAAGTTCGCTCTCAGCCAGGTGTGGTGGCGCACGCCTTTAATCCTAGCACTTGGGAGGCAGAGGCAGGCAGATCTTTGTGAGTTCAAGGCCAGCCTGGTCTACAGAGTGAGTTCCAGGACAGCTGGGGCTATAGGGAGACCCTGTCTCCAAAAGACAAAAAAAAAAAAAAGTTCCCTCTCAATGGTGATTAGGGCTGCTGTCTCCCACTGTGTTCCTGAAAAAGTAACTTCCAGTTCTGTGTGGCTCCCTTGCTTCTCCATAGGAAGGGGACTCTGTTGACAAATGCAAGCCCTTTACAAAATACTAATGCATTTTGTTGTCGGGCGTGGTAGCATAGGCTTTCAATCCCACAGCACTGCCCATGCAGAGGCAGGGGAAACTCAAGTTCAAAGTCAGCCTGGGCTATAGAGGAAGACCTTGTCTTTTTTTTTTTTTTTTTTTTTGAGACAGGGTCTCCCTTTAGTCCCAGCTGGCCTGGAGCTCACTATGTAGACCAGGCTGGCCTTGAATGCACAGGGATCGGTCTGCCTCTGCCTCTCCAGTGCTGGGATTAAAGGCATGCGCCACCATGTGGGTGCTGGGAATTCCAATCCTCTGCAAGAGCAGTCAGTGCTCTTAACCATCTCTCCAACCTGGAAGACCTCATCTTAACAAAAGAAAATGTATTCTGCCTGCAGAGACTCTTCTAGGAGAAGATGGAGCTTCTAATGAATCTGTAATGGTCAGTTTTCATTGTCAGTTTGACTGGATTTGGAATTACCTGGGAGACACACCTCTCTGGGAATGTCTGTGAGGAATTTCCAGAGAGATTTAGTTGAGGAAGGCCCACTCTGAATATAGGCAGCACCATGGTCCGGGATCCAAAATGAGCCCTTCATTCATCAAGTTGCTTTTGTCAGGTGTTTGTCAGAGTAATGAGATAGTAACTAACACAGAATCTCTAGTAAACAGAGAAACTTTCAATACGGCATCATCCCCTTGTCTATACCTGAGTCCTTGCCCAGAAGCTCCCAGAAAGCCTCCATACATGCTACCATAACCCTGGACAACTGCGATCACTAACAATATTTCCAGTGGAGAAACTTTTATAAAATATTACAATCAATTCAATTGCATTAACAGGTTTGAACCTCTAAGTTCAGTGCAGTGGAAAACACAATAGTCCTCTATTACATCAAGTGTCTGGTCAGATATATATCACACGTAACTGAAACCAGAGGTACTGAGGGGATCCTGTTTATCCCAACTTAGCAAAAGGAATTATCTGACAGTTGGAAATGAAAAACTACTAATAAACATTACAGTTTATTGAAAAGTTTAAACAATAAGATTAAGGAAACTTCTGCAATATTAAGAAATGTATATTATCCTACTTTACCTTGCTTGGGGAATTCCTGGAGGATTTATTATTCTGTTACACCCCCAAAAGGCCTGTGTTATGTTAAGGGATTCTGCCTTCTCGCCTGCATTCCGCATGAATCTGAAATTAAGAGGCAATCTTTCTTCAGCACATTGTACCTCCCTAAATTAGGTTTAGATTCCAGAGCAGAATTTGGAAGTCAGTGTTTTTCCCCCCCTGGTGCCTGTGGCCCCAATAATAGATGCTCTAGAGGAAAGAGTCCTTTTCTTCAGTGCTTTTGTTGGTGGTGCTCAAAGCTTGGACTTGACAATGGCGGGGGCGGGGGGCGGCGGGGGGGCGGGGGGCGCGGGGGGGGGGGTGCTGGGAAACTGTCAAGAGGACAAGAGTCAAAGCCTGCTGTGAGGAATGAGATGGCTAGCCGGGGACAAAGAGGTGGAAAACGCAGCTTCCAGAGTCCACGGAGAGGTTGGGTTGAGTGGCTTTGGCCCATAGACCCTCAAGCTCCCTGGCTGCCTGGTTCCCTGCCTTACCTTTTTTTTTTTTTTGGTCTTTTCGAGACAGGGTCTCCCTGTAGTCCCAGCTGTCCTGGAACTCACTCTGTAGACCAGGCTGGCCTTGAACTCACAAAGATCCGCCTGCCTCTGCCTCCCAAGTGCTAGGATTAAAGGCGTGCGCCACCACGCCCGGCTACACAAATCTTTCTAAACATCATCACTTAGTTCGCCCTGCAGTGGACCAGTTCTCTCTCCAGACATGAGAAATTTCAGAAGCAAGCTACAGTGATTATTCTCTTGTGAGAATCTAAAGTTCTGAGCTCAGACTCTCTCGCTGCACACTAAGGCCGTTGACCCAATATGACTGCAGACCTGGAGACACAAAAGGAGTTTCTCCAGCCTGCCCGGGATCCTGAGACCTCACATTCATACCCATAACCTTGATTCTGCTCTCCCTGCCTACATTACCCCAGGTGCAGAGCTCAGTCAGGCCCTTGATGAGTATCCACAGGACACCTGCCAGCACTGAGCATTCTGTGAGATTCAGAAAAACTTAGATCAGGGGTGGCAAGAGAGGAAGAGGGATAAGGATGAGCCACATCACACAGTGCCAGCAAGTCACAGCCCTCCTCTCCATCCTAGCCTACCGAAGACCCCACAGCTAATAAGTAACAATGGGTATTCCATGAACCCAATAACAATTCCTCTATCAGGTGACCCCTTTGTCTTTCTAAGCTGTTTTTACAATAGGAGAGTGTGGCACACCCTGAGTTACCCACATTTGCTACCTCTGGGGGGGGCAACTGCAGGCCTTGCATGAGTGACCTCCTTCATTCACATGCAGCCCATGAAATGCAACTATTGCTGGGGGTTGAAGAGTTCACTCTTCCACATTGCTAATGAAGACCTTCAGAAGGTAAGTGTGTATACAGATCAGCCTAGCCTGAGCAGCAAGATACATCTGGTCCTCAGATAGAAAGAACCTACCGGGCAGATTGAGAAGACAGTACTATTCGATCATTGTCACAAATACACTAGGGGTAACCTCTAGAAATCTTTGTGTTTCTGAGTCTCAGTGTCCCCACACTGAAAAATGGGTGCCATTTTATCACCTTGCGGCACTGAATAAATCTTCACCAGAACCCTCATATTTTATCATCTCAAATTCCAAACCCAAACTACTTTCTTGTTCCAGGATGTCTTTATTTCATTAACCTGCACCTGTTAATTCTTCCCCTCTCCTTATCATCTAATTACCCAAAGACCCCCGGGGCAGCTATCGGTTGGCCTCCACGCTCCTAGCTCCAGAAGAGGGAAAAAGCTTGGTTCCCACAGGTTAGCGCACATGGAACCTGCTTTCTTCCATTGTGTTCATGCATGTTGGAAATTTCCCCAAATGCATTTTAATCTCCATCTGCCATTTTAGGGAAAATTTCCCAATTTTTTTTTGTTATTACATCTTGTAGTTCTAGAATATAATGTTTAACCATCAAACCTCAAGACAGGACTGCACTTCAAATTCGAAATCCTTCCTCTCTTGGAAATTTAGGCATCGTAAGTTGATAGCTGATCGCTCAAAGATGGTTGGCACTGGTATGCGGCTCTATCATTTTGGGCTTTGTCCGGTACAATGGAATGATTCTCAAATGCGACTTTCCTCAGGACTTCAAAAGGTCACAAGGCACCCACATTTCTGGCCCGAGGAAGGTCAGAGTGTCCAAAAAGGCTATCCTAATGAAAACCACTTACCAAATCTAGGGGAAGCAGCCAGTGTGGTGAAATACAACAGAATCCATGTGAATTCACACACCATTCACAGTGACAATTGTCCCTATTCCTTTAGACACAGCCCCATGATATTAACCCTTCAGCAAGGGAAACTTCAAAGGCAAGCAAGACCTGTGTTTTCTGGAAGGTGGACTGCGCTGTGCAGAGGACAGAGTTTGAAACCAGCAGTGCTCAGCTTGCTGAAGAGTATGAGAGATCCTCCTCATTCATAAAATCTCCAAGCAAAAGAAACACCCCTGCATCTACACTGTCTCAGTTGTCCTTCACAACCCCCTCATAGCGGGAATTATTGTTCTGTTTTATAGATGGGGAAACTGACACCCTGAAACACAGTAATTTTTCACTCTGTGAGGCACAGAGATGGGTTCATTCTTAGGTCTGTATGCCTTTAAATCTGTTCCCAATAGTTACTGAAAGTGTAGACTCCTCTAACCTGACCCCCACCACCCAGTGCAGTATACAAGTGTTCATTTGGCCTCTGCTCCAACACCTGCAGGGACAGGAGGCTCAGTCTCTCCTGCAACAGCCTCTACCTCCCATCAGCTCCCTACTGTGTGGATTATGTGTGTGTATGTGTGCATGTGTGTGGGTATATGTGTGTGTGTGCAGGTGTGTGTGCAGGTGCATGTGCACCTGTGTCCTGCACAGACTTGTGAGGCCAGAGATGGACATCAGATATCTTCCTCAATCACTTCTTTACCTTATTTTTTATATTTTATTATTTTATTGTATGTGTATGATCATATTGCCTGCATGAATGTAAGTACACCTGTGTCATGTAGTGCCTGACAGAAGAAGGTATCAGATCCCCTGGAACTGAAGTTATAGATGGTTGTTAGCTGCCATGTGAGTGTTGGGAATTAAACCTAGATCCTCTGCAAGAACAGCCAGTGCTCTGAACCACTTAGCCATCTCTCCATTCCCTCCATGTTAGTTTTTGAGACAGGGTCTCTTACAGAACCTGGAGCTCACTGACTAAGTTAGACCAGTTGACTAACAAGCCCCAGAATCCCCCCATCTTCTCCTCCATGGTGCTGGGCTTTTCTGTGGGTGCTGGGGATCAGTGGGGTCCTTTACCCGTTGAGTTGCTCTCCAACTCCAGCTGTGTCCTCTTTGCTGCCTTCCCCTGGGGAGGGTTGGGGAGCCATTCACTCCCAGCAAAGTAGGATGGTAAGAGGGAAGCCTCAGAAATAATTAAATAAATAAATAAATAAATAAATAAATAAATAAGGGACTGGAGAGATCCCTCAGCCATTAAGAGCACTGGCTAGGGACTAAGACTTTAACACGTTGGCCTTTGAGAAAGTTAATGTAGTATTAATCTGGAATAAATGCTATATTAAAATTCATAAACCATTTCTCAGCATCTATATAACTGATTGCTATTTGGTCCCTATTTGAGTTGTGTTACAGTGAATTATAACAATCAAGATCATCAGTTGAACCATCCTTGAATTTTTGGAATAGCTTCTTTTTTTTTTTTTTTTTTTTTTTTTTCTTTGTGCGTTCAGATTACCCTGGAATTGGAGTTAAATACGGTTCTTAAGCCGCCCATGTGGGTGCTGGAAAAAAAAAAAAAAAACTCTGCAAGAGCAGTCAGTGCTCTTAACCACTGAGCCATGTCTCCAGCCCCAAGAATGAGCTCTATCTAATCATGGTTTATTACTCTTTGCTTGTGTTCATGTGCATGCGTGTGCACACATATATGGAAGCCAGAGGGGAAGGTCAAGTGGTTTCCTCACTTCCCACCTCATCTCTTGGGACACAAGCTCCAGGGATCTGCCTGTCTCTACACTCCCTTCTCTCTAGGGTTACAGACTTGCATACCCATGCCTGGGTCTTTTTGGGTACTGGGGATCTGAACACAGGTTCTCTTGTTTATGTGAAAAGGCTGTTTACTGACTGAGCCATCTTCCTGGCCCTAGACTTTTAAAAGCAGCAAGATTCTTGTTGCTACTAATCTAGTTAGATTGTTGTTCACTATTATAAATAGAACAAAACATTTTCATTTGGGGTTCTTTCTTTGTACAGTTTTAGACTCAGTATTATACTGACTTTGAAAATTAAATTGGAAGCTTTCTTGTGATTTCTTTTTTGTGTGTGATAGGATGTGTTTATATTTACATGTTACATTTAAAAGCAATGGTTACATTGGTCATACATATTAGAAACCATAAAAACGTTAAGAACTAAAATGTACATCATACACTTGTATATTTATATTTTTACAGAGGTAAAAAGGCTTATTATAAAAAAATCAATACAACAGGGGTTTTAGTATACAGGTGAATGAATTATGCTTCAGGCACTTTAATGTGATTTCATTTTTAAAAAAGATTTATTTATTGAATTTTATTTGTCTATCTATTTATTTATTTATTTATTTATTTATTTTTGGTCTTTTTGAGATGGGGTTTCCCTTTAGTCTCAGTTGGCCTGGAACTCACTCTGTAGACCAGGCTGGCCTTGAACTCACAGAGATCCTCCTGCCTCTCCCTCCCAAGTGCTAGGATTAAAGTCGTGTGCCACCACGCCTGGCTTATTTATTGAATTTATGTATCTGTGTCCCTGAGTATATGTCAGTCCACCATGTGTGTGCAGGCACATACAGAGGCCAGAAGAGGTATGTTGGATCCCCTGAAACTGGAGGTAAAGGTAGTTGTTTGCCACCCTGTAGGGGCGCTGGAAATGGAATTCAGGTCCTCTGCAAGAGCACCAAGTGCTCTTAACTGGTGAACTATCTCTCCAACACCTTTGTGACTTAAAAAAAAAAAAATTTAAAGACTTGTGATTTTGGCTTGAGTTTTATCAGAACTTGGTTGTTGATTTTTGACTCCTAATACTTTATTGGGCCAGGCATGGTGGTACACGCCTTTAATCCCAGCACTGGGGAGGCAAAGGCAGGTGGATCTCTATGAGTTGAAGGCCAGAGGTCTACACAGTGAGTTCTAGGACAGCTGGGGCTATAGGGAGACCCTGTCTCAAAAAGACCAAAAAATAAAAATAAAAAACGCTTTGGAATTAAGTTCTGTTACTTTTCCTAAAAAACTTAATATATACGTCTAACTTGTGGCCCAACAGCTGTACTATTAAGTGATATAAGTGAGAACCAACTCCAAAAATGTTGTCCTCTGCCCCCCCCGTAAGTGTACCATGGCACACACATGGACACATGCGAGCGAGCACGCGCCCG
Organism: Rhizomys pruinosus; assembly: GCA_009823505.1. Taxonomy (NCBI): domain Eukaryota; kingdom Metazoa; phylum Chordata; class Mammalia; order Rodentia; family Spalacidae; genus Rhizomys; species Rhizomys pruinosus. The sequence goes on from VZQC01006666.1 coordinate 116,818, forward strand.
CGCATACACACACACATAAATAGAAATAAATAAATAAAAATGATGCAATTTTAAAGTACTGAAAGTAAATATTCAACTCTAGTTAAATGATACATAAGCATATTTTTTTTCCAAACTTGTTTTTTAAATACATTCAAAAGATAAGGTGATAAGCATATTTTTTTTCCAAACGTGTTTTTGAAATACATTCAAAAGATAAGGTGATATCAGAGAAGGATGAAAGGAATGCAGAAGATACATAATCAAAACTACAGTAAAAAGTTGACAGTAAGCCGGATGTGGTGGCTCACGCCTTTAATCCTAGCGCTTGGGAGGCAGAGGCAGGCAGATCTTTGTGAGTTCAAGGCCAGCCTGGTCCTGAGTTCCAGGACAGCCGGAGCTACAGGGAGACCCTGTCTCAAAAAGACCAAAAAAAAAAAAAAAGTTCTTGCCTCTGGGCAGGCGGATCTTTGTGAGTTCAAGGCCAGCCTGGTCTGCAGAGTGAATTCCAGGACAGCTGGGGCTACAGGGAGACCCTGTCTCAAAAAGACCAAAAAAAAAAAAAAGTTGATAGTAGTAGAGATAGGTGCTGGGTATGTTCGTTGTGCACCCATTATGTATGTTCGAAATTTTTCCTAATAAAATATTAAAGAGAAGAGCCAGCCTCATCCTTGGTAAATACTAGCGGCATTTACAGTTTAAAAAATAATAATAAAAGGTGGGGCTGGAGAGATAGCCTAGCGGTTAAGAGTGCCAACTGCTCTTGCAGAGGACCCGGGTTTTATCCCCAGCACCCACATGGAACCATCTTGAACTCTAGTTCCAGGGGAATCTAAGACCCTCGTCAGACCTCCGCAGCATTGCAAACACGGGTGCACCAACCTTACATGCAGACAGTCCATTCATACACATAAAAAATAAATAAATAAAAATTTAAAAAAGGCTAGTCAAGAGAGTCACTACTACCATTATTGCATAATGTCTCTCTGAAAATACCCAGCAAGATTTCAAACTCAAATGCCTTCAGGGACTAGGGAGTAAGGTTTTTTAAAAAGTGAAGAGTTGGGCTGGATGTGGTGGTGCACCCCTTTAATCCTGGCACTCTAGCTAGCACTCAGGAGGCAGAGGCAGGCAGATCTTTGTGAGTTCAAGGCCAGCCTGGTCTACAGAGTGAGTTCCAGGACAGCTGGGGCTACAGGGAGACCCTGTCTGGAAAAGAAAAAAAAAAAAAAGTAAAGAGATTGTCTAAAGTAGAACATGGCTAAAGTCAAGCATTGAAAGTTCATGGCCCAGAGTTGTCAAACCACCTAAGATTTCTAGAGAAATCAGAATTCCAGCTTTTGGTATCTGTATGTGCAAGAACAAAATTTTAAAGACGTTTTGTTTTGAAAACACAGAAGATGCACCTGGCCCTCATTTCTTCTGAATTCCATGTTCACAAGTAGGCAGGGAACAAAGTCAAAGGTTAAACCTAAAACTAACTGAATATTTTTCCAGGGGCTGAAGAGATGGTTCCAGTGTTAAGAGCACTTGCTATTCTTCCAGAGGAGCAGTTAGGATCCCAGCATCCAGATAAGGCAATTTACCACCGCCTTTAACACTAGTTCCAAAGGATCTGGCCCCCTCAGACAGCCGCACACACATAGCATACACATACACATAAATAATGTTTTGTAATCTTCCAGGTAGGGTTTCATGTAGCCCAGGCTGGCCTTGAACTCTTTTTATATAGTTGAGGATAACTTGAACTTCTGATGTCCTGCCTCCAACCTCCCAAGTGCTGTAATTAGAGACGTGTGCCACCACATGGATCAAACCAAGGGCTCCTTGCATGCAAGAAATGCACTCTACTAATTGAACTATACCGTAGCCCTTAATTGACTTAAATTTTATCAGAAAATCTAAAAATTTCAGTAGGATTGTTAAGGCGTCAGACCACTAGAGAGCACACAGAATCCAGGTTCCAATTAGCCAAACTGATAGTTTGAATTTGGGCTGACCAAGACTGTACCCCAGGTTGGGATTGAGAGGGTACAGCCCTGACTCAGAGGCAGGTTAAGCTTTTAAAGGCAAATACAATTCCCTGGTAGTTAGTTTTGGTCTTTTTGAGACAGGGTCCCCCTTTAGTCCCAGCTAGCCTGGAGCTCATTATTAAGTATAAAAAAGCACGAAACCCCAATAAAAGGCACATGAGGCTTAGGTCACTCTAGGAACATGCTTTACTTCCATGTGGGACTGCCAGCGTGTGCTGCCTGCAGACACGTGGTGGGACCGGACAGCATGGCAGGGGGCAGAGACAGAGCGGGGGAGGGACACGACGACACAGAGAGTGAGAGGGACACAGAGAGAGAGGCACAGAGAGCGTTATGGCGGCTGAGGTACACCCTTTATACCCACGGGGCGGGGCCTCAGGTAAGTGGGAAGGCGTCAGAGGATTGGCAGCTTCTGGAGGAAGTGGGCACCTGTGTGCCCCTTAGGATTCTGGGAAGCCTGGACCTAACATTCATTATGTAGACCAGGCTGGTCTTGAACTGACAGAGATCTGCCTGTCTCTGCCTACTGAGTGTTGGGATTAAAGGCGTTCACTACCATGCCTGGATTCCCTGGTAAAATTTTTAGAAATTACAGTCAGACAATAAAAACTTCCTCTCTGCTGCAAGATTACTAAGATAACAAATGGGTGGGCTGCAGGCAGGCAATGTAAGGTAGACAGGTGGTCACAAGACATCCTGGAGAGGGGATTCCAAGGTCAAGGTCACCAACTGGCTCTTCCTGGACTTGTTCTGGGCTGGGATTCAGCCATTGAGTCAGAGTCACTAAAACAAAATGGAGTTACCTAGACCAGACCACTATCACAGGATGGTGCGCTAGACATTCAGTATGTAAAAATGATTCGTTTTCTTTTTTTTTATTATTATTAATTTTATTTATTTCTGTATGTGTATGAATGTACTGTCTGCATGAAAGTCTGTGCACCCGTGTCGTGCAACGCCGCGGAGGTCAGAAGAGGGTCTTGGATTCCCCTGGAACTGGAGTTCTCCTGGAATTGGAGCTTCAGACGGTTCTCAGCCGCCATGTGGGTGCTGGGGATCGAACCCGGGTCCTCTGTAAGAGCGGTCGGTGCTCTTAACCGCTAGGCCATCTCTCCAGCCCCCGATTCGTTTTCTTATACATAAGTTACAATCCATTAAAAAACATGCATGAGCCGGGCGTGGTGGTGCACACCTTTAATCCTAGCACTCGGGAGGCAGAGGCAGGCAGATCTTTGTGAGTTCAAGGCCAGCCTGGTCTACAGAGTGAGTTCCAGGACAGCTGGTGCCACAGGGAGACCCTGTTTCAAAGAAGACCAAAAAATCAAAATATAAAAAATTAAAAAATTAAAAACATGAAGTTTAAATACAATTTATAATAGAAAAATAGAAAGAAAAAGAAATAAACAAACCTAATAAGAAATGTGCAGATCTAGCTGGGCGTGGTGGCGCACGCCTTTAATCCTAGCACTTGGGAGGCAGAGGCAGGCAGATCTTTGTGAGTTCAAGGCCAGCCTGGTCTACAGAGCGAATTTCCAGGAGAGCTGGGGCTACAGGGAGACCCTGTCTGGAAAAGCCAAAAAAAAAAGAAAAGAAAAGAAATGTGCAGATCTATACATTACAGGTGACATGGCTTAAGTGGACTAAGGCACTTGCCACCAAGCCTGATGACTTTAATAGCTGTGATTCACACAGTTAAAGGAAGGAACTGATGCTCTTGAAAGTTTTCCTCTGATCTCCACACATGCCATGGTGTGGGGACATGAAGACAATACAACCACACACACACACACACACACACACACTAAATAAATAAATAAATAAATAAATAAATAAATAAATAAATGTAATCAAAAATAAAATTTCACTGAAGTGTAGTATAGGTTAAATGATGTGGCAGAAACAACCAGCACCAAAAATCTCAGGAGCTTAATACCGTAAAATCACATTCATCCTGACCTGAAATCTTCTGTGTAGGGAAAAAAGGAGGCCACCTGTGGCTTCTTTTGTGCTAAATTACCTGCTTGTCTGCTTACACTGAAACCTATCCTAAGGCAGGATTTGACTGTGCATTAGCAAGCCTGTGACACCTTGAGATCAAAGGCACTCACAAGTTCTTATGCTCCTGATGCTATGGAACTTGAACATGGGGTCTGAAACCAGGCCCTGAGATATGATGCCACTCTGGGCATAAAAACAATGCTATGAATCAATAAATGAGTCCTTCTTACCATCAGACAGGGACTACTGGCCATTATTTGTGCGTGTATTCTTAGTCCACAAGGCTTGTGTAGTAGTGACCAGTGGGTTGGATGGAGGCTAATCTGGTGTGGGTCTGGAAGGAGAAGCATCAGGACACCACCAGCTGTGATGTGTGGTGAGTGTCCGGGCAGGAATTAGACTGTAGAGCACCAATCAGGCAACAGTCTGGGAATTAGACTGTAGAATGCCCATCAGGCAGCTGCCTGGCATTAGACTGTAGAGCGCCAAGCAGGTGGCGATCTGGAGGATCTGGGAGTGCCATTAGGGCATTGCCTGATGTAGTTGTTAGATTAGAGAAGAGGGCAGTGAAAAGGTGGTTAGCGTTTGGCCCTGCGCTTTAGGACAGCTGCTGGTGGCTGTCTTGTGTCTTTCCTTTTCCCTGTAATCTGCATGTGGCAGAGTGATACCATAGGATGTCACACTTCTGTGTATCTGGCCCTGAGTTATTTTATTGCTTATTCCTCTTTCCTTCTCCCACTTCTCTCCTTCCTCCTTCCCTTCTTCCTCTTCCTCTTCCTCTTCCTCCTACACTTCTTTCTTCTACCTCTAACAAGGTTTCCATATGTAGCCCAGATTAGCCTGCAACTCAGCAATTCTCCTGTCTCTGTTTCCTTAAATCTTCATAATTAAGACCACAATAAGACTTCCCAGTAAATGCTCCAAGGAATTTTATGTGTGACCCTATAGCTTACAGCTTCAAGCAGTTAGGCAAGGCTACTTAACTTAGTCAAGGCCAGTGAAATGTGAATAATGATGACCTGTGACCCTTTGAGATGGAGAGAGTGACAAGTGACCCTCCAGGTTTTGTCCCCTTGGGGTTTGTGATCTCAACCCAAAAGCCCTGTACCCACTACCTAAGTGCTCTGCCACTGAGCCATGCCCTGGGTGTGACCTCCATTAAAGTACCAATCACATATTTCTTGGAAGAAAGCAAGCACTAAATATTAAGTTCATGAACAAAAATAAGCATGCAGGGCCGGGTGCGGTGGCACACACGAGTCATTCCAGCACTCTGGAGGGTGGAGGCAGGAGGATCAGAAGTTCAAGGTCAGTCACAGCTACATAGAAGGTCTAACACCAGCCTGAGCTACACAAGACCCTGCCTCAAAAACACCCAATAAATAAGTAGAAACAGTGGGAAAAAAACATAAGAATTAGGCATGAATGTTAGCTCTGCTACATTCTAGAACACATTACAAAGCACAAGCAGTTCAAACAATCTGGTGTGGAGACTTGAATCAGCAGATTGGTCAACAGGGAGAAGAGTACATCTACAGGACACAACCTGTGCAAAATGTTGCCTAAATGGAGATGGCATTTCAAAAACAAAAAGAACAGTTTTGATTACGTGGTAGTGTTGAGACATCTGGATAGCTGTTTCCTGAGGAGCTAAATTCCCACTTCATTTCTTTATTGTTTTTATTGATTATGTGGTACTCGGGATGGAACCCAGGGCCTCGGGCATGCTAGGCATTAAGCACTTCATCAACTGAGCTCCAGCCATGTTTTACTCTCTTCTTATATTACTCTACTCTGGATAGATGAAAGATTTAAACATTAAAACAAATTCGTGGGCTGGGGAGATGGCTCAGTGGTTAAACTGTGTGTTGAACAAGTGTGAAGATTATAAATGCCCAGCAGGCATGATCATGTGCCTGAAAGTTCAGCCTCTGAGGCCAGAGACAGGGGAATCCCGGAGCAAGGTGGTTGGCATGTCTGGCCGCATTGGAGAATTCAGCTTGACAGGAGTCCCTACATCAACTAAAAAGGTGGAAGAGCCATTGTGGGTGATTGTGAACATCAACCTGGACCTCCACATGCACCACACACACACACACACACACACACACAAATACATCACAAACACACACAAGCACACACACACACATACACAAATACATCACAAACACACACAAACACACACATGCACACACACATACCACAAACACACACACACAAATACACCACAAACACACACATGCACACACACAGAAGGAGAAAAAGAAAATGATAATAAATTCATGAAAATAATAAAGAAACCATGAAAAATAATTTGGAAACTTTGGAGAAGCATTTGATCTTTCCTGTCTATTTCCTAAGGCTTGTAATTTATATGTAGATATATATTCCAGGAACTGCTTTTGAAATTAACAAATCTAATTACACAGAAAAATGGAAAATTTCTCCCAGACAATACACAAATAAGGTCAAAAGACAATGGCAGACTAGGAAAGATCATAATATCAAAGAAGGACTTTCAGGAGTCAGGAAGAGGCAGCCCAAAAACTCCACAGAAAAACAGCAGCAGATTGGACTGGAGAGATGACTCAGCACTAGCTGCTCTTGCAAAGGATCCGGGTTCGATTCCTATGACAGCTAAAGCCATCCATAACTCCAGTTCCAGGTGATCCAATGCCCACTTCTAGCCTCTATTGGCAGCAAGTGTTAGGTCCAGGCTTCCCAGAATCCTAAGGGGCACACAGATGCCCACTTACCAGAGGCCCCGCCCCATGAGTATAAAGAGTGGACCCAGCCACCATCTCTTTCTCTCTCTGTGTCCCCCTCTCTCTGTCCCTCCCTCTCTCTGACCCTCTCTGTCTCTGTCTGCCTCTCTCTGCCTCTCTACCCCCTACCATGCTGTCTGGTCCCACCACGTGTCTGCAGGTGGCTCACGCTGGCAGTCCCACATGGAAGTAAAGTATGTTCCTGGAGTGACCTAAGCCTCATGTGCCTTTTTATTGGGATTTTCATGCTTTTCATAACCTAACAGCAAGTATGCATGTAATGTGCATGCATACATGCATACATGGAGACAAACACTCTTAAATATAAAATAAAAATAAATCTTTAAAAAAAAGACCCTGCTGGGCATGGTGGCACACGCCTTTAATCCCAGCACTTGGGAGGCAGAGGCAGTGGATCTCTGTGAGTTCAGGTCCAGCCTGGTCTACAGAGCAAGCTCCAGGCCAGCTGGGACTAAAGGGAGACCCTGTCTCAAAAAGACAAAATAAATAAATAAATAAATAAATAAATAAATAAATAAATAACCTTAAAAAATATTAATAGACAAAACAAAGTATAAACTGATTCCAAACCTTTGAAAAACTGTCAGGGTGTGAGCTCCAGAAGCCCATCGGAATGCAGAGACACCTAAGATCCACGTTGCCCAAGAACCTATAGTACCAGGCATAGCCTTTGGCTATGCTAAAGCAGGCCACCACCGATTACTCAAGAATCTTCCGCCTCACCCTTCTGGAAGCCAGATTCCATATTCTGACCCACCCCACTCACTGAATCCCACTCCCACCTTCTTCCTTAAATTCCCAAGCCAGATGCCATTCTGTGCTTGGCTTGGCTTTCTCTTTCCCCTGAGCCCAGCCCCGGCTACCCTGAATTATACTTTGCTCCAAAGAGCTTAGACCTCGTGGCCTTTCATTCTGGGGGGAGCGCACCATAACCTTACAAAAACTATCATCCTTTCTCATCACTAAAACAGTAAATTAGGGCTGGAGAAATAGCCTAGCGGTTGAGAGCATCGACTACTCTTGCAGAGGACTGGGGTTCAATCCCCAGCACCCACATGGCGGCTAAGAACCGTCTGTAACTCCAATTCCAGGAGAACTCCAGTTCCAGGGGAATCCGAGACCCTCTTCTGACCTCCGCGGCATTGCACGACACGGGTGCATGGACCTACATGCAGACAGTACACTCATACACATACAAAAATAAATAAAATTAAAAAAAATTTAAAATAGGGGCTGGAGAGATGGCCTAGCGGTTGAGAGCGCTGACCGCTCTTACAGAGGACCCGGGTTCGATCCCCAGCACCCACATGGCGGCTGAGAACCGTCTGAAACTCCAACTCCAGGAGAACTCCAGTTCCAGGGGAATCCGACACCCTCTTCTGACCTCCGCGGCATTGCACGACACGGGTGCACAAACCTACATGCAGACAGCACACTCATACACATACAAAAATAAATAAAATTAAAATTAAAAATTATTAAAAAAAAATTTTAAATAAAATAAAATAAAATAAAACAGTGAATTATTCTTTTCAATAGCTCTGATCAGCAAAGATTACAAACACATTAGAAGCTGGTGCTGGTGAGTACAAGATGCCTGCACACTGCGTACTGCTAACAAGAGTAGCAGAGGGTGAAACTTCTTTGAAGGATAAATTGGCAATAAAGTCTCATCATTTCAATTTACATATCTTTTGACCCAGCAATTTTATTTCTGAGAACATCTCCTACAGGTCTTCTCTCATTCATCTGCCCAAAGACACAAGAATCCTTGCTGCAGAAAAGAATACCCCCCTAAACCAGTCATCAGTAGGATAGTGTCGAGAGTTGTGTATGGAGAGACTCAGGAGAGACATCCCAATAAAAGCTCAAGTAGGACTGGAAGAGGAGGGAGCCTCCTCGGGGAAGTCGTCGCTGACACGGCCTTTCCAGTGTTTCACTGCTTTGGCTTTGGCATTTTTGAATGCTTTGGTAATTTAAAAAACAAAACTGAATTGAATCTAAAACACAACAAGAAGAAAAGGAATTGCATATATACATATAATTATATATGATATACATACATATTCCAATAGAAAATATCTCCAAGATATATTATTAATTGGAAAAAGCAGGGCACAGATGCCAATGTTTGCATTACTGGGATAAAGTGAATGCTATAGCAATACCACTGAGCTGCACACACCCCACCCCACCCCCAGCCCCACCACGCCCTCAGAGGCCACCCTGGAAACCCGGAGTACACACATTGCAAGTGTCTGAAATGTGATACAATGCCTTGACAGATACTAGAATTTTTCGGAAGAGGAAACTCAACATCTCTTTTTCACTTCGGGCCCTCTATCATGCATTTGCTAACACAGTACAGTTTCAATTCTTTAATCCCTAGATCAAAGTCACTGGCCTGGAACCGCCGGAAGAAACCTGCAGAATTCCACAGAAACAAAAGAGGGGGGTTTGCCTGCGGGATGAGCTTGCCTGGGTACAGGCTCACTGTCAGTGAGTGACTGGGACACCCAGAGGGCTCGTCGCTGAGCTCTGGGCAGGCCCGCAGGACTTCAAAGCAAACTCCTAGGAGTTTGAATTCAGCCTTTGCTGCTTCCCAGCTGTGTGACCTCTAAGAAATCCCTGCACCTCTCTGGGCCGGTTTCTTCATTCCTCCAGAAGGGAATTATTACATTTGCATTCTCAATTTCTTCAGGGGATTAAGTGAGACAATGCATTAAGTGCTTAAAGTTCTGGTGCGTAGCAAGCATTTAATTAGTAGTAGTTGGAGAAAAGTTAAATTAATTATTTTACCCTGGCACTATGTGGCTTTTGGAAGGAATTAGACAGGGCCATGCCTGCTAATGTAGAAAGCGCTCCAGGCACCTTGTTATGTGAAAAAGAAAAACAGGTGAGAGACCAGAGTGTATATACTAGGAACGCATTTGAGGATAAATAATAATAATAATAATAATAATAATAATAATAATAATAAGAGCTGCATTGTGTTTCGATTTTGAATTTAAAAAAAATCCAAATTGCTATGCGTATTCAAAAAGACGGTAAGCCCACACACACTCCAGCCTGCAAACGGTGGTTACCTCTGGGCCTCTCTCTGTGCGTCGCTGGACTGGCTGGACTTTCTCTAGCATCGATAACTTTTTTCAATCTTACAGAGAAGGACTTCTTTTTTTTTAACTCGAAATTTACTGGGAATTGGGGCTCCAGGGCGGCGCGGGCGGAGAGGAGCCCGCTGAGCCCGGGCCGCGCCATCAGCGCCGCCATCAGCCGCGCGGCGTGCAACCCGCACCCCGCTGCTCCGGCCCGGGCCCCCGGCGGTAATAATGAGGCGCAACACCGTGACCGCGGCCAGGGCTGCGCCGCGCCGGCTGCATTAGCATTTCCGGGCTTTCCTGTTTGTTCTTTTGTGCTCGCTTTCCAGCCCCGACGCTCCGCGGCCCCGGACGCGTCCTGAGCCGTGGGGCCCCCCAAGCGGGGTGGCAGACTCGGCCCAGGCACCCCGAGACCTGAGACCTTGATCTCCGCGCGCTCAGACCGCGCAGCTCCGGGCGGCCTGCAGTCGAGGGGTGCGAGGGCGTGGGAAGGGACGGGAAGGGACAGAGAAGGGACAGGAAGGGATATGGAGGAGAAGGGTGGGACGGGAAGGGAAGGAGAAGGACGGGAAGGGATGGAGAGAGTTGAGAAGGGATGGAGAAGGGACGGGAAGGATGGCGAGGGACCGGAAGGGACTGGGAGGGACCGAGAAGGGACGTGGAAGACTGGAAGGGATGGAGAGGGAAGAGAGGGAAGGAGAGGGACAGAGAAGGGGCAGGGAAGAGAAGGGATGGAGAAAGAAGAAAAGGGACAGGAAGGGATGGAGAAGGACCTAGAAGAGATGGAGAGAGACGAGAAGGGATGGAGAAGGGACGGGAAGGGTGGAAAGGGACGAGAGGGGACGGGAAAGATGGAAAGGGACGTGAAAGGAGCAGGAGAAGGCTGGAGAGAAATAGGAAGGGTTGGGAAGGGGCCGAGCAGGCAGCGCCCTGCAACTGCCCTGAGCCGGCTCTCCACGCAGGGATTCCCCCTATGCTCCAGAGCACCAGGCCAAGCCTGACACCTCGGCCCTGCAGGTACTAAGAGGCACTGGTCCCCAGCTTCATCTGTGGCGCTTTCCCCAAGGACGACAAGAGTGCGTGTCACTCAGGATTCAACGCCCTGGTGCTTGGCACATTACCAATTTATTCTTCGTACCACCGAGAGGTGGTTATTCATGCTTTCAAAGGAAACGGGGTACACTAGGGTCACGTGGGGACTTGACAGGCAGGAAGCTGCTCCACTACCCCAGGAAGCAACTCTGAGAAGCCATGTTGATTCCTAAGGTAGATCCCAGGTCCCAGTTTGCTTGGCTCTGTGAGGACAGTTCTGGTAGGTTCAAACTACGAGGATGGAAAAGAGAGGCCTTCGAAGAAGCAGCTAAGACGCCCAGACGTTCCGGCAGAGAAGCTGTTCCTTTCCACCCCCAGGAAATGGTCACCAACCCTGACAACTCGTGTTTTTGCACTTGCCCTTACCTGGCAAGGAGGGGGACAAAACCCAGCACTCGGGCCGCCAACAGTATGGAGATGGCTCCAATAGGCACATACATGAGGAAGGTATGGAGACTCCGGAAATAAGCCCTTCCACTGATCAGAAAATTCAGTAGGGAAATTGGATTCAGCAAATGATGCTGGGACAACAGCCAGAGTTTCAGCATACCTCTTCACAAACTCAGCTGGGCATGGTGGCGCACACCTTTAATCCCAGCACTTGGGAGGCTGAGGCAGGCGGATCTCTGTGAGTTCAAGGCCAGCCTGGTCTACATAGTGAGTTCCAGGACAGCTGGAGCTATAGGGAGACCCTGTCTCGAAAAGACCAAAAAAATAAAAAAATTAAAAAAAAGCTCAATGCCAGGTACAGGTGCATGCCTTTAATCTTTAATCCCAGCATTTGGGAGGCAGAGGCAGACAATCTCTGTGAGTTCAAGGCCATCCTGGTCTACATAGTGAGATCAACCCCAAAATGGATAACAGACTTAAATGGAGAAGGAGGAAGAGGAGGAGGAGGAGGAGGAGGAAAGAGGAAAAAAGATCAAAAAACAAGTTAAAAACCTTAGTTAGGACTGGTTGCTCTTGCAGAGAACCCATGTTCAGTTCCCAGTACCCACATGGCAGTTAATAACTGTCGGTAACCTCTGGCCTCCATAGGCACTGCATGACACCACTGCATTTATATACAAGCAGGCAATACACACATACACATAGAATAATAAAAATATGAAAAAATATTTTATTTATTACTTTTATTTTATGCATATGTGTATGTTGCCTGCATACATATAAATGCACTCGTGCTGTGCAATGCCCACAGAAGACAGAAGAGGGTGTCAGATCCCCTGAAACTGGAGTTTCAGACAGTTGTTAGCTGCCACGTGGGTGCTGGGATTTGAACCTTGACTTTCTGCCAGAGCAACCAGTGTTCTTAACCACTGAGCCAACTCTCCAGCTCATAAATAAAATGTTTTTAAAAAGTAAAAGTGGCCGGGCGTGGTGGCGCACGCCTTTAATCCTAGCACTTGGGAGGCAGAGGCAGGCGGATCTTTGTGAGTTCAAGGCCAGCCTGGTCTCCAGAGTGAGTTCCAGGACAGCTGGGGCTACAGGCTCTCTCTGCCCCTTCTCTGTCTCTATCTGCTCTCGCTGCTTCTCCCTCCCCCGCCTACCTGCTGTCTGGTCCCACCCCGTGTCTGCCGGTGGCTCATCCGCTGGCCGTCCCCTGGCGTCACAGTTGTTCTCGGCGTGACCCTAGCCTCCTGTGCCTTTTTCTTGGGCTTTTCATGCTTTTCAATCACTCCAGCAGTCTGCATGTACTGTGGCCTGCATCCCTGCTCATGGCAGCCACACCCCTCTTTCTCTACTCATCCCTCTTTCCCCCGCTGGGCATGTTGGCCCAATCGCTTTCTGCCTTGGGAGGCAGAGGCAGTGGTATCTCTGTGAGTTCCGCGGTCCCGCCCTGGTCTCCGCGCACGCCTCCCGGCCACCTGGGCCTCACGGCGCCCCTGTCTCCACCGACACACCTCCCTCCTCTCCTCTCCTCGACCTCCTACCTCCTTCACCCTATTCATAGCCACACTCCAGTCTCGACTGCTTCCACCTTTGCACCCCCTGGTCACGGGTGTGCGCTCCCGACGCCATCGGATCCGCGACCTCCGCCCACCGTTGCCCCGCCTCTGTAGCCCGAGCCTGTTTGGCTCTGCTACGGGCAGGCCCCGATTCCTCCCGCCTTTCCGGGCTCCCCTTCTGGCCGCCCGCTTCCTCCTTTCTGACCCCCACTCCTGCATCCCCCTGTCCCCCTTCTTCTTACCTTCCCCGTCCCGCTGCCCTTCTGTGCTTGGCTTGGCTTTCTCTTTCCCTTGAGTTCTCGCCCGGCTCCCCTGACCTTATGCTTTGCTCCCTCGCGCTCTCGCCCTCGCTGGCTTTCCTTCTTGGGGGCACGCCGCCCCTTCCTTCCACCCACTCATCCTTCTTTCTCCTCCTCACCCAGTCTCGGGCTGGCCCTGCCTCGCGGTTGCGATACTTCTTGCCGAGGCGGGGTTCCATCCGCCCCCCTGGGTCCGCCCCGTCTGTCCTCCTTCCCGGACGCACTCCCGTTCCCGGGCGCCTGGCCCCTCTTCTGCCTCCGCCGGCTTGGACGCCCGGGTGTGCCTACTGCAGCCAGTCCCTCCTAATCCCACCTCCCTCAATTACCCATTTCCACTAGGGGCTGAGGCTGGCTACTGCGGTTTGACGCGCGCTGCCCGCTCTTCCACAGGACCCGGGTTCGCTCCCCCGCCCCTCGGCGGCTGAGCACGTCTGCACTCCCCTCCACAGGCGCCTCCGTTCCCGGCGGACATCCGCCCCTCTTCTGCCCCCACGCGTTGCCCGCCCGGTGCCACTACCTGCGACCGCCCTCCTCCACTCCGTCACCTCCTTCTTCCCCACTTATTCCACCCCATTTTCCATCAACCTCACTCCATCACCGCTGCTTATTCTTTTCCATAGCTCTGCTCCGCACCGATTCCCCACCTTACGCCTGTGCGGTGAAGTCCCGCTCCTGCCCCTGCGCTCTGCTCCCAGACGTCCCAGCGGGTGGCCTTCTTTGACGGCTTTGGCCTCATTCTCTTTCACATTTACCATTTTGCCCCGCCATTTTCATTTGCGCCATCTCCTCCGGTCCTTCTCTCCTTCTCTGCCATCCCCACGCCTGTGCTGCAGGCCACGCTACCCCCCTCCCGCGTCTCCTCGCTCGTGTCGCGCGTTGTGTCCTGGCGCGCCTCCGAGGCATCCACTCCAGCTCAGTAGCGCCTCGGGCGGCGGGCGCCTCCTGGGGCACGTCGTCGCTGCCCGGCCTTTCCGTGTTTTCACTGCTTTTGGCTTTGCCTTTTTGCTGCTTTGTATTTACCACCCCACCTCGTCTTGCTCTCCCCCCCCCCGCCGCCCGGACTTGCCTCTTATACCCCTCCTTTCCTGCTTCCTCCATTCCCCTCGCCATATCTCCCCGCTTCTTTTTTCACCTGGACCCGAGGGCCCCAGCTTTGCCCTTTTTGCCTTCCTGGGTCTCCCGTGCTGCTCTTGCCTCCCTGCGCTGCCCCCCCCCCCCCCACCATCCGCGGCCCCTGGCCCCGGCGTCCCCCTTGCCGTTCTGCAACCTGTGTCACCTGCCTTGCCAGCTCCCTCGCATTTCGGCCGCGGCCTCCCTCTTCTCTTTTTCCCTTCGGGCCCTCTATTGCATTGCTCCACAAGTCCGTTTCCATTCTTTACTCCTCGATCACGTACCTGGCCTGGACCCGCCGGCACACCCACCTGCAGCCCTATCCAGCCCACGCGGGGGGTTTGTGCTGCGGGAATGAGCTTGCTGGGTCCGGCTCCTTCCGGGTGCCTGGGCCCTCCCCGTGGCTTCGTCGCCTTGGCCTGGGCCGGCCCGCGCGGCCTTCCCGGCCACCTCCTCGGGTTTTGACTTCCCCTTCTGCTGCTTCCCGTCGTGTGGCACCTCTAGCGCACATCCCTGATCTCTCTGGGCCGGTTTCCTTCATGTCCTCCAGCGGGCCTTCTTCCATTTGCTCTTCTCCCTTTCTTCAGGGGCTTCGTGAGCCCACTGCATTCTGTTGCTTACGTTCTGGTGCGTCGCCACGCCTTTCCTTCGTCTAAGTTGGAGCAGTTCCTTCCTTCTTTTCCACCCTGGCACTCTGTGGCTTTTGGACGGCATTGCCCGGGCATGCTGCTCCTGCTTCGCCGCGCTCCTCGCCCCTTGGTCTGCTGCCGCACCCCGGTGCCGTAGCCGCGTGTCTCTACTACGGCGTTTGAGGCTACTTACTTCTCTATACTCTCATCCTTCCGAGCTTCTTGTGTTTCGCTTTTCTTTCCCCCCCTTTTCCCCCACTTGCCCTTCTTGGCCGTTCCCTTTCCCCCCCGCCGTCAGCCCCCCTACCTCCCGCCTGCCCCGGCTGGGTTTCCTCTGGGCCTCTCTCTGTGCGTGCGCGGATGTGGCTGGGACTTTCTCTTGCATACGATAACTTTTTGTTCAATCTTACCAGAGAAGACTTCTTTTTTTTTGTTAACTCGAAATCTTACGGGATTTGGGCGCCCAGGGCGGCGCGGGCTGAGAGGAGCCCGCTGAGCCCGGGCCGCGCATCAGCCCGCCATCAGTCCGCGCGGCGTTGGCAACCGCACCCCCGCTGCTCGGCCCGGGCCCCCGGCCGGTAATAATGAGGCGCAACACCGTTGACGGGGCCGGGCTGCGCCGCGCGGCTGCCATTAGCATTTCCGGGCTTTCCTGTTTGTTTTTGTGCTCTCTTCCGCCCCGACTCGCTCCGCGCCCCGGACGGTCAAGTTCCTGCGCCGTGGGGCGCCCCCCAGCGTGGGGGTGTGTGCGCTCGGCACGGCCCCGCCTGATGACGCCCTTGGGGTCTTCGCGCGCTCCAGACCGCGCACAGCTCCGGGCGGCTGCAGTCGCGGGGTGCGCGGGCGTGGGCCGGGCCGGGCGGGACAGGGGGCGGACAGGGCTAGCGGGCCGGGTGGGGGCCGGGCGGGACGGCGCGGGGGAGGCTGGCGCGGTTGCTGACGGGCTGGCGCGGGCCGGGCCGATGGGCCAGGGACCGGCCGGGCCTGGGCGGGACCCGCGCCGGGCGTGCCTGGGGGTGGCGCTGGCACGAGCGGGCGGAGCGGGACGCGCCAGGGGCCTGGGACGGCAGGGCGGGCGCCCGCGACGGGGCCCGGCGGGTGGCGACCGCCCTCGCGCGATGGCGGCGCCGCACGAGGGCTGGCGCGGGCCGGGGACGGGTGGCACGGGCCGCGCGGGCACGGGCCAGCTGGACCGGGGCCGTGCAGGCGACGGCGACGGCTGGGCCCTGCGGTTGGGCGGGGCCGCCGCGACGCGCCTGCCCTGCCTGCGCCGGCTCTCCACGCGGGCTTCCCCTCTGCCTCGCGCCAGGCGCCCAGCTGCTCTCGCCCTGCAGGTCCTGCGGCCTGGTCCCCAGCTTCATCTTGGCGCTTTCCCCCGGGCGCCCAGCGTGCGTGTCCTCGGTTCCTCGCCCTGGTTGCTGGCCCTTTCCCATTTCCTTCTTCGTACCCCCCCGAGAAGGTGGTCTTCTTCATCGCTTTGCACCGGCACCGGGGGTCCCTCAGGGTCCACGTGGGGCCTTGCCGGCCGGCCCTGCTCCCCTCCCGGCCGCACCCTCTGCGACCGGCCCGTTGATTCCTCCGTCGCTCACGGTCAAGTTTGCTTGCTCTGTGCGGACGGTTTTCTGGTGGTTCACTCCGCGAATGCCACGCGCGGCTTCGACGCGCGCTCCGCCGCCACGCGTCCGGCGCGCCGCTGTTCCTTTCCCCCGGACCTGGGTCCCCCCCCCTGCCCCCTCGTGTTTTTGCCCTTTGCCCTTCCCTGGCAGGCGGGAGGCCCACCCCGCCGCTCGGGCGCCACGTCTGGCGCTGGCTCCCACTGGCCCATCATGGGACCGGTGCTGCGCGCCCGGCACTACCTTCCACTGATCGCCCTTACGTACGGCAATTGGCTTCCAAGCCCTATGCGGGCCACCCGCCCGAGTTTCGCAGTCCTCTTCCACACCACTCAGCTGGGCCATGGGTGGCGCCCCCTTTCCTCCACCCTTGGAGGCCGGCGGCGACTCTCTGTGAGTTCCGGCCCGCTGGTCTCCCTAGTGATTTCCACGGCCCGCGGCGCACTCGGGGGCCCCCTGTCTCCCCGCCCACCACTTCCCCTTCACCCCACCCGCTCCATGCCAGGTCAGGTGCTGCTTTACATCTGTTACTCCCCGCCCTTTGGCGGCGAGGCCCGCCCTCACCTGTGAGTTCCGCCCTCTGGTCCCCTAGTGCGATCCACCCACACTGGATACGACTCTGGAGAGGCGGACCGGAGCGGGCGGCGGGGCGCGGCACAGTCACCCAGTTCCTTCGTTAAGGCTGGGTGCTCTTGCCAGCGGCCTTTCCGTTCCAGCCTGGCGTTACCCTCTCGGTACCTCTGGCCCCTCAGGCCTCCTGACCCCCCTGCCTTTATCTCCCCAGTGCACCTCCCTCCCATGCTTCATTGCCCCTTTTTCTTTCTTCCTCTTTACTTTTTTGCCTCGTCGTTGTTGCCTGCCTCACCTCTCCCTGCACTCGTGCTGCTCACTGCCCACCGCCGCCCGACCGCGGGTGTCAGCATCCTCACTGGCTTTCCGCCCGTTGTTGCTGCCCCGTGGGTGCTGGGCTTTGCCTTGCCTTTCTGCCAGAGCACCCTGTTCTTCACCCTGACGCCCCTCTCACGCCGCTCCATCCTCCGTTTTTTCACCCAGTACGTGGCCGGCGCGTGGTGCGCCGCTTTCATCCTCCCGTGGGTCAGGACGAGCGGCGGACCTGTTGTGACGTTCAAGCACGCCTGGTCTCCCGTGAGTTCCCGGCCCGCTGGGGCTCCCGGGCGCCGGTCTCGCACGCCCCCCCCCCCACCCACCCACCCCACGTCCACCGTGCCCGCCTCCCCCTGCTTTGCTTCACTTATATCTCCCGTACGGGTTTCCGCCAGCTTGCAACTGTCCACCTGTCCCCCTTTAGGGCTGGACGGGCTGGCCTACTCGGTTACTGCGCACGCACCTTCTTTCCGAGGACCGGTTGCTCCCCGCCCCACCTGGTTGGCTGCGACCCTGTCTTTCCTCCAGTTCCCGGGGTCCTCCCCGCCCCTCTTCTCGCCCTCTGTGGCTGCCATGGCACGGGGTGTGACACCCCTTGTCGACCGTACCCTTCAACTACCCCATACGGTCCCCCCTTTTTTAACTACCCCCCTGTTCCACCTTTCCACCCCCGCTCACTACCCGACCCCCTGATTTTTTTTTTTCACCACGCCGCCTCCCCAGCCGGGACGCCACACCCATCACCACTTGTCTGCTCCCCCCCAGCTTCTGCACTGCACGCACGACCCTACTCGCCTGGGCGCTGGGCCTGGCGAGCTGGCTCCCGGTTCAGCCGCTCGCTCCCCCTCCTCTTGCCGCGGCACCGGGGGTTTGCTTCCCCGCCCCTCATGGTGCTACAGACCGTCTTCCCTCCCGTTTTCCCCCGGGGCATCCTGCCGCTCTCTGCTCTGTGCCTTGCACTGCCCACGGTCCACCCCTCACTGCCGCTAAGTGGTCCTCCTCCTCACAGTCTACATCGGGGTTGGCGCTGCTGGCCTCGTGTTCCGAGTGCCCCTGCTCTTGCAGCGGACCCAGTTCGCTCCCGCCCCCTGACGCGGCTTGGCCGCTTTCCCCCCAGTTCACGGGGACCGCCCCCTCTTTTGCCACCTCTGCAGCTTGCCCCGCATGGTGCCCCCTACCTGCGCCCGTCATCTTACATCACAACTACCACTTTTTTTCCTATTCCACCTTTTTCGATGGGGCACCTACATGCTTCCCTATTGTGTGCCTCACCAGTTCCCCCTCATTTAACTGATACTATTTGGCTGGGATGTGGCGAGTTTGGTACGGGTGCTTGCCTGGCCTGCCCTCTCTCTCCCCCACCACGGCGGAGGGCGAGGGTTGCCGGCCAGGGCATCTCCCAACTCGGCCCCATTCCGCATTCTTCCTTATTATCATTAAATTATGTTGAACTT
This sequence comes from Rhizomys pruinosus, assembly GCA_009823505.1. Classification (NCBI taxonomy): domain Eukaryota; kingdom Metazoa; phylum Chordata; class Mammalia; order Rodentia; family Spalacidae; genus Rhizomys; species Rhizomys pruinosus. The sequence goes on from VZQC01006666.1 coordinate 135,743, forward strand.
TTGGAGTTGCGTGTGACACATATTTCTGGAGTTTGCAGATTTTCTCCCATCTTTAACTTTTTTTAATTATAAACATTTCTTTTCTGTTCTGCAATGTATAGGAAAGTACGTCATGTAGGTTTGTGCACCCGTCTTGTGCAATGCGCGGTCAACGATGGCGTTGGATTCCCCCTGAAACTGGAGTTTTTTTTTTTTTTCGTTCTCGCTCTGTGGGTGCTGGATCGCGACACGGGTCCTCTGCACGATGCACGTCTGCCCTCTTAAGTACCTCACGGCTCTCTTCACCCCCTACTTTATTACTTTTTTGTGTATGAGTTTGTCATCTCTGCATGTAGGTTGGTGCACCTGTCGTGCCTGCAGTACTACGGCAGGTCACGGAGTGGCAGTGGGGATTTCCAACCTGGACGGACGTTAAAGGACGGTTTTCTACGCCCATATGGGTGCGTGGAGTCATACCCCGGGCTACTCTGCACCAGAGGGTAAGAGGTTCTAATCCGTTGGGCACCATCTCTCCGACCTTTTCTACCATTTATAGGTGGTTCGCTGTGCACGATCGCGAGCTTTTTGGTTGACCTGCAATAAATTGTTTTGTTTTTGCTTCCCTGCTTTTGGAGTCTTCTGAAAACACCCAATCATCACGTGGTTTGTCTTTTTCTACTGAGTTGTGAAATGACACAGTTTTTTTTAATTAAATCTACACCCTTTTTTTTTTTTTTCACATTTGTATCTGTATGAAGTGTCTAGCATCATGTGGCTTTGTAACGCACGTGCCCTTCTGCAAGACGGTCAGAAGACGGGCGTCTGATTACCCATGAACTGGAGTATACAGCATCGTTCTCGCCACCATGTGGGCGCTGGGGTGCAAACCTGGGTCTCTGAAAGGTGGTCGGTGCTTAATCCGTAGGCCATCCTCCGCCCCTAAACGTTGTACAGTTTTTTACACAGTTCTACTCGTGTCTGTAATCCTTACTGTAATATTTTGTAATTTCAACACCTCTTTGGGGATTGCTTAAACTTTTCACTTTTTTTTTTTTTTTTTTTTTTTTTTTTTTTTTTTTGTCTTTTCGACGACCTGGGTCCTCCTGTGNGGCTCTTTTCGAGACGGGTTCCCTGTAGCCCCCAGTGTCCTAGAACTCTAGCGCGGAGACCAGGCTTGCCTTGCAATCACAAAGAATCGACCTGCCTCTGCTACCCAATGTGCTAGGATTAAAGCGCGTGCGCCACCCAACACCCGGCCACATTTTATATTTTTTTTTTAAAACATTTTTATTTATGAGCTCGGAGAAGAGTATGGTCAGTGGTAAGAAACACTGTGTGCTCTGGCAGAAGTCAAGGTTCAATTCCAGCACCCAGTGGCAGCTAACACTGTCTGAACTCCAGTTTCAGGATCTGACACCCTCTTCTCGTCTTCTGGGGTATTGCCCACATCAGCAGATAAAGCATAAAAAAAAAAAAAAATAAATAAAGTAATAAATAAAATATTTTTTTATTTTTATTCTCTGTGTTGTGTGTTTGGCCTGCTTGTAATAATGCTCGTGGTGTCCATGCAGTGCCTATGAGGCCAGAGGTTACCCGACAGTTATTAACTGCCATGTGGGAACTGGGAACTGAACATGGGTTCTCTGCAGAGCAACCAGTCCTAACTAAGGTTTTTAACTTGTTTTTGAGTCTTTTTTCCTCTTTCCTCCTCTCCTCCTCCTCCTCTTCCTCTTCTCCATTTAAGTCTGTTACCATTTTGGGGTTGATTCCCACTATGTAGACCAGGATGGCGCTTGAACTCACAGAGATTGTCTGCCTCTGCCTCCCCAAATGCTGGGATTAACGACTTGCTACACCATAGCCCAGCGAAATGTTTTTTTAAACTCTTTTTTTCTTTATTTTTTTGGTCTTTCGACGACAGGGTCTCCCCTATAACTCCAAAAAAAAAAAAAAAAAAAAAAAAAAAAAAAAAAAGTAAAAGTGAAAAGGCAATCCCCAAACTGATTTTGAAATTACAAATTATATATACAGTAAGGGATTTACAGACACGATATGAACTTGTAAAAAACTGTTACAACTTTTAGGGCTGGAGGGATGGCCTATCGGTTAAGAGCACCGACCACTCTTTCAGAGGACCCAGGTTTGATCCCCAGCACCCACATGGTGGCTGAGAACTGTCTTTAACTCCAGTTCCAGGGGTAATCAGACGCCCTCTTCTGACCTCTGTGGCATGCATGGCACGGGTGTACAAACCTACATTGTAGACAGTACATTCATACACATACAAGAGTAAAAAAAATTTTTTTTAATTAAAAAAAACTGTTACAACTTTCACAACTCAGTAATAAAAAGACAAACCACTGATTTTTTTTTTTTCAGAAGACTCCAAAAGCATGGGAAGCAAAAACATAAACAAATTGTATTGCATCAAACCAAAAAGCTTCTGCACTGCACAGCAGAGACCACCTATAGAATGGGAGAAAATGGGGCTGGAGAGATGGCTCAACGGTTAAGAACGCTGACTCCTCTTGCAGAGGACCGGGGTTTGATTCCCAGCACCCATATGGTGGCTAAGAACCGTCTTTAACTCCAGTTCCAGGGGAATCCAATGCCCTCTTCTGACCTCTGTAGCATTGCATGACACAGGTGCACCAACCTACATGCAGATAGTACACTCATACACATAAAAAAGTAATAAATAGGGGTTGGAGAGATGGCCTAGTAGTTAAGAGTGCCAACTGCTCTTGCAGAGGACCCAGGTTCGATCCCCAGCACCCACATAGCGGCTGAGAACCGCCTTTAACTCCAGTTCCAGGGGAATCCGACACCCTCTTTTGACCTCTGCAGCATTGCACGACATGGGTGCACAAACCTACATGCAGACAGTACATTCATATACATAAAAAAATAAAATTTTTTAATAATTAAAAAAAATTTTTTAAAGAATGGGAGAAAATACATGCAAACTCCAAAATATGTGTACAAGCAACTCCAAAAGTTCAACATAATTTAATGATAATAATGATAATGGCTGGGAATGTGGCCGAGTTGGTAGAGTGCTTGCCTGGCCTGCAGGAAGCCCTGGGTTGCATACCCAGCACACATAAATCATGCGTGGTAGTAATCCCTATAATCCCAGACTCTGGAACTTGAGGCAGGAGGATCAGAATTTCAAAGTCATCCTTAGCTGCACAGCAAGTTAGAGAGCAGCCTGGGTTACCTGAAATCCTGACTCAAACAACAAATGAACAGACAAAGAAGCCCACAACCCAATTTAAGAATGAGCATTAAGGGGCTGGAGAGATGGCCTAGTGGTTAAGAGCACCGAGTACTCTTGCAGAGGACCCGGGTTCGATCCCAGGTACCCACATGGTGGCTGAGAACTGTCTTTAACTCCAGTTCCAGGGGAATCCGACACCCTCTTCTGACCTCCGCAGCATTGCACGACACGGGTGTATAAACCTACATGCAGACAGTACATTCATACACATACAAAAATAAATAAAAATTTTTTAAATTTTTTCAAAAATAAAATAGACCATTCTTTAGAAAAAAAAATGAGCGTTAAATCCAAGGACACATTTTGTTCCAAGAGGCAGTTCACTATGTCTAAGCAACAGTGGAGAAATGTACATCAAAATCACAGTGAACTATTATATAACTCCAGCAAGAGTGGCTATTATCAAAACAAAAACAAAATAACAAGTCCTGGTAACAATGTGGCGAAAATGGAATCCTTACATACTGTGTTTATAGAAAGTGATGGGGTTATGATGGAAAACAGCTTAGAGAGTACTCGAAAAAAATTAAGATTGGAATATGAATCAGCACTCTCATTACTAGATATATATCCAAAGGAAAAGAAGTCAGTATGTCAGAGCTGCATTCCCCAGTTAATTGTAGCATGATTCACAACAGTCAAGAAATGAAAACACTGCTGGGAGATGGCTCAGTGGTTAAGAGCACTGGCTGCTTTTGCAGAGGACCTGGGTTCAAATCCCAGCACGCACATGGCAGCTAACAACCATAGGTAACTCCAGTTCCAAGGGATCCAACACCCTCATCTAGCTTCTTTGGGCACTGCACAACACCACATATGTGCAAGCATAGCACTCACACACATAAAATAAAAACAAATAAAACATTTTTAAAATTAAGAACAAGAAATGGAAACAACAAAAGTGTCCATCACCGGAATCTGGATAGAGATAATACCATATGCATACACAATGGACTACTACTCAGCCATTAAAAACCATGAAAATTCATTTGCCACATCATGAATGGAACAGGAGACCACTATGTTAAGAGAAATAAGCCACGGGTACCACATGGTCATTCAAGTAGAAGATTAAAAAATTAATCTCAAAGAGATTGTGTGGCATTACTTTGCCACATTACAGTTAATATCTGAAAAAACAGCCTATTTATTTATTTATTTATTTATTTTTATGTGTAAGAATGTACTGTCTGCATGTAGGTCTGTGAGCCCGTGTTGTGCAATGCTGGGGAGGTCAGAAGAAGGCATCGGATTACCCTGGAACTGGAGTTAAAGATGGTTCTCAGCTGCCATGTAGGTGCTGGGGATGGAACCTGGGTCCTCTGCAAGAACAATTGGCGCTCTTAACTACTAGGCCATCTTTCCAGCCCCAACAGCCTGACTCTAAACATTAAATTTTAAGAGTGGGCCCAAATGCAGAAGACACACATTTGCCCAGATGTCTCTTAGAACTGTCCCATGGAGTCAGGCCTCACCCATACTTTCATTTAAAGCCTTTCTCCAACTTCAGTTGGATCCACCCTTATTTTATCAATCTTTCCCTTTCACCCCTAGGGCTAAAACAAATCATACATACGATTTCAATCTTTTTCCCCAATCTATCTGTGAGTGGAGCAATAAATTGGGGTTCTGAGAAACCAAGATCAGGTGCTCAGGTAACAGAAGCACATGCGTCAGTGATTTGTAGCTTTTTGGTTGTAAGGCTAAAAGTCATTAGTCTAGGTTCTGTACATTTTATAAAAGTCATTCCTGGCTGGGCATGGTGGCACACGCCTTTAATCCTAGCACTTGGGAGGCAGAGGCAGGTGGATCTTTGTGAGTTCAAGGCCAGCCTGGTTTACACAGCGAGTTCCAGGACAGCTGGGGCTACATAGAGACCCTGTCTTGAAAAGACCAAAAAAAAAAGTCATTCCTACAATTAAGAGTAGAAGAAAGAGTAGCAGGCCATGGTGGTGCATGCCTTTAATCCTAGCACTCAAGAGCCAGAGGCAGGCAGATCTCTGAGTCCAAGCCCAGACTGGTCTACATAGGGAGCCCCAGGCCAGCTGGGACTAAAGGGAGACCCTGTCTCAAAAAATAAAAAAATTGTTAGGCGTGGTGGCGCACACCTTTAATCCTAGCACTCAGGAGGCAGAGGCAGGTGGATCTTTGTGAGTTCAAGACCAGCCTGATGTACAGAACGAGGTCCAGGACAGCTGGAGCCACAAGGAGACCCTGTCTTGAAAAAGACCAAAAAAAAAGAGTAAAAGGGTGTTTGCCATAGGCTAGGGAGAGTAAGGGGAGAAAGGAATGGGGAAGGTTGATCTATGGCTGCTAAGTTGTAGCCATATAAGAGTCAGAAGTTCTAGCCGGGCATGGTGGCACACACCTTTAATCATAGCACTTGGGAGGCAGAGGCAGGCGGATCTTTGTGAGTTCAAGGCCAGCCTGGTGTACAGAGTGAGTTCCAGGCCAGCTGGGGCTACAGGGAGAAAAAAAGAGTCAGAAGTTCTAATATATCGTTGCACAGTAGAGTGACCACAGACAACCATTGTACTCTGTGTATCACAAAGAGGTATGTAAAATCAAGGACTTCGGGTGCTAAGCCATGTCCCCTTTGACATTGTGCACGATGTTATGTACCAAGTTCATGCTTAAGATGAAGAACCAAGAAAAAAAATCCCATAATGTTGTTGAAGTTTATAATTTGTGTTGGAACACATTAGAAGCTTTCTGGGACACATGCAGCCCACAAGCCACAAGTGGGACACACCTCATTAAGAGATGAATGTTTGAGAAAATTGATATCTTTTTGGGAGGGGGGGTATTTTTTTTTTTGAGACAGGGTCTACCTTTAGTCCCAGCTGGCCTGGAGCTCACTCTGTAGACCAGGGTGGTCTTGAACTCACAGAGATCTGCGTGCCTCTGCCTCCCAAGTGCTAGGATTAAAGGCATGAGCCATCACGCTCGATGAAAATTGGTATGTTTAACCTGGTTACACAGGGAATACATATATTGAAATGTTACCTGGTAATACCCTAATTTTTGTGTATTTATTTATTTATTTAATGTGTATGAATGTATGGTCTGCATGTAGGTTTGTGCACCCGTGTCGTGCAACACCTTGGAGGTCAGAAGAGGGCATCAGATTCCCCTGGAAGTGGAGTTCTCCTGGAATTGGAGTTATGGACGGTTCTCAGCCGCCATGTGGGTGCTAAGGATCAAACCCCGGTCCTCTGCAAGAGCAGTTGGTGCTCTTAACCTCTAGGCCATCTCTCCAGCCCAATTTTTGTGTTTTATAAATTAGTTCAAATATTTTAAGTAGGGAAGGGTGTGAATAGATATTTTCATATTCTACGTGAAGTGTTCGGTATCATTAATTACGAGGGAGGAGCGCATCAAAACTACCTTGTACCCCCATAGGCACACAGAGAATATGAGGAAAGCAGAGCCCTCACACATTGCTGGCAGGAATGCAAAATGCCATCACCCTGGGAAACTGTTGGCATTTCCATATGACCCAACCGTTCTACACCCAGGTATAATCAAGAGACTGGAAGCACAGCCACAAAAACTGCATAAGAGAGGACTCAGTGGGCAGGACTGTTTGCTGTGCTTCCAGAGGACTGGGGTTCAGTTCCTAGTGCCCAAGTTAAGCAGCTCATAACTGCCTGTAACTCCAGCTCCAGGGGATCCAATGCTCTTCCCTGGCCCCCACAGGCACCCATATGGGCATACACACAAAGACACACACATACACATAAATAAAAATCAAATAAATTCTTTTTTAAGAAAACTGTACCAGCTATGCATGGTAGCACATGTCTTTAATCCTAGCACTCAGGAGGCAGAGGCAGGTGGATTTCTGTGAGATAAAGGCCAGCCTGGTCTACTTAGTGACTTCTAGCTAGCTGAGGCTAAAGACAGACCCTGTCTTAGATAGATGATAGATAGATAGATAGATAGATAGATAGATAGATAGATAGATAGATAGATTAGATAAATAGATAGATGATAGATAGATGATAGATAGATAGATAGATAGATAGATAGATAGATAGATAAATTGGCTAGAGAAATGGCTCAGCAATTAAGAACACTGGCTGCTCTTGCAGAAGACCTGAGTTCAGTTCCCAGCATCCACATGGCAGCTAACAACTGTCTATAACTCCAGTTAAACAGGATCCAATGAATACCCTCTTCTTCACCTCCTCAGCCATTGCATGAAATGGATGCACATACATATATGCAGGTAATACACTCATACACACAAAGATAAAAATAATAAATGAGGGCTGGAGAGATGGCCTAGCAGTTAAGAGCACCGACTGCTCTTGCAGAGGACCCGGGTTCAATCCCCAGCACCCACATGGCGGCTGAGAACTGTCTTTAACTCCAATTCCAGGAGAACTCCAGTTCCGGGGGAATCCGAGACCCTCTTCTGACCTCCGAGGCATTGCATGACACGGGTGCACAAACCTACATGCAGACAGTACACTCATACACATACAAAAAAAATAAATAAAATTAAATTAAATAAGTAAATGAAACATTTTAAGGGAAAAAAATAAAACAAAATAACAAAACTATACCTGAATTTGCCAGCAGTATTATTTGTGACTGCCAAAAATTACAGAAAACTCAGTGGTAGTTGGAAAACTGAGATGTGGCGTGTTTGAGCAATGGAATATTATTTAACCAGGAAAGAGAATGAAGTATTGGTGCCTGCTGGATGAGGAGTTTTCAAGCTATTATGCTGAGTGAGAGAAGCCAGTCGTAAAAGGCCTCATATTGTGTTATTCCATTTGTAGGAAATGTCTCAAATTGGAAAATCCCGTAGAAGCAGAAAGTAGACTCCTGGCTGTGCAGAACTGGAGCAGGAGGCTCGTGAAAAGGGGCTGCTAACAAGTCCCAGGCTTCTTGGGGGGTAGGGGGTCAGTGGTGAAAGGTTCTGGAATTAGATAGTGCTGACAGCTGCACTAAAACCCACTGAACTGTACACTTTCAACAGATTACTTTATGGCATGTGAATTATATCTAATTAAACTGGTGTTTTGTTTTATTTTTTCAGAAGGAGGAAGAGGGGGAGAGGAAGGGAGGAAGAAGACAGGAAAATGACTAGGAAGGAAAAATTACCTGCCTCAAAAGTCTGAGGACCTGAGTTCAGTCCCCGAAACCCATGCTAAAAGCTGGATGCAGTGACATGCATCTATAATCCCAGAACTCTCCCAGGGAGATGGGCGTGTGCAGACAGGAGAATTTCCCAGAACCTGGGGACCAGTCAACCTGAAGTACACAGTGCAGCAGAAACCAGACACTGAGTCTCACAGGTAGAAGGAGATAACTGAGTCCCAAAAATTGAACTCTGACCTCCACACAGTCCACAATACATAAGTAAATAAATCAATAAATTTTAGACTTTTTTTTTTTTTTAAAGAGAGGGACATGGGTATGGTGGAATAAATCGATAGTTCCAGCACTCAGAAGGCTGAGGCAGGAAGACTGCAAGTTAAGGCTTTTCTGGCCTACAGAGTTAGTCTGGGCTCTATTAGTGAGACCTCATCTCAACAAAACAAACAAAACAGCTAGGTCAGGGCGGTCATCCAGCAACGCAGTGCTTGCCTGGTGTGCAAAGGTCACAGGTCCAACACCCAGTGTTGCAAAAGTAAAAATAAGTTAGAAAAAAAATTAAGTAAGTTTCAAGGTTGAAGAGAAGGGATGCAAGCATTGAGCAAGAGGAGGTCATCTAGAGTTGGGCAGGGCTGAGGATGCGGTCAGCTGGTAGAATGCTTTCTTGACATGAATGAAGCCCCTGGGTTTGATCCCTAACACCTAATAAACCAAAGGCGGTGGGGTATTTCAGCATTGGAAAGACTAGAAGTTTAAGGTCATCCCTGAGGATCTGTGAGATCCTGTCGGGAGTGGGGAGAGGAGGAAGAGGAGGAGGAGAAGGAGGAGGAGGAGGAGGAGGAGGAAGTTTTGACAAGAGAAAAGGAGGATGGGACTGAGGCCGGAAGGCCTGGAAATAAAGTATGGGGAGCCAGGATACGCAATGGAGCCAGAGGCCCCATGACACAGGCAGGGTCTTATGGGTCCCTGTGATGAATGAATGCTTTCTCCTAAGATCAGTGTTTCACTGTCATGCGCCTGCACAAATCCCTATCAGACTTCCCCCTTGGGTGCTCTGTAGCAGCATGGGGTCTCTCGCACACCACTCTTTTGCTTCCATGGTTGCTTTTCCTTCTGCCTGGAGCCCAGCAATCCTGCACCCACCTTTTCTACTTACCTGTCCTTCACGCACCAACGCAGATGTTAGAGCCCCTGAAGACATCCCTCTAACCACCCCCCCCCCCAGCTCCTTAGGTTTTCCACACTGGACTGTAGACTCCAAGCGTAACTGGAGACAGCAGGCCATTAGCTCAGTGGTTAGGACCCAGCACCATCTTTGTGTAGTAAGTGTTCTGTGCCTGTTGAACAGGTGACTGAGAGAAAGGTAAAGAAAGTGAGGCCACAGCTAGCTGTCTTCCCCTCCCCTTTTCTATAGAGTTCCCACTTTGGCTCTGGCCTGTGTCATCTGCCATTGGTCCTTCTGGGCAAGCCCTCTCCTCACCTTCCCTGGAACTCAAATCTATACTGATACAGAGAGGGCTCTAGTCAGACGTTGGTTACCTGTCCTAGTTGGTCCCAAGGAGATGGGTGTATGGTAATTCCATCATGAGGTCCCCATGTCATGCCACTCAGCCAGGGCTCCAACATCACATCTCCCCCCTGGACCTGAGTCCCTAAAACTTTGAAAGAACCTACAGAATGCTTTTCCATTCTGTCTCTATCCGCTCCCCCTTGCCATGCCTCCCGAGAAACTCCCTACTGACATTCCCAGCCTCGTTTCTTCAAGGAGCTTGGCTCTTCCGGAAGTGACAGGGTCAGCTCTTTAATCATTTTGCTTGGCCCTGCACAAGAAATCCCAGAGGCAGAGGAATTTGACGGGCAGGCTGCGAACTTGGAGAACAGAAAACAAACCAACAAAAGAATCCATTCCTTCGTCAAAAATAGATCCTGTCACAAGCACACACCAAAAAGCCATGACAGGTTGTGAAGGGCTGTGCTGTGGGTAGAAGCCACACAGTACAAGCCCAGTCTGGGCAGAGCTGCGGTGACGTCCACAGGCAGGCAGACAACATTCCTCAGGGAAAGCCTGGTCATAGTAAGCTGATCATGAATAATTACAGCATGAATGAAGGGCCTGACTTCACCTACCCACAGCCATGCAAATCCTAACCTCAGAGGCTGGGTGCCTGATGCCAGCCTTTCATCCACTCTGCTTCTAAACCCAGGGAAGGATCTATAGCCAGAGAGCCACGGCTGTGACTGCCCTAACTAGGCTGCTCCTTAGGACAAAGACTCTTTCTCAGCTACTGACAGAACAAACACGGTCATCGGTACCAGTGTCACTGATGACTGTGTTTCCACATGCCAGGCACCCTCCGCTCTTCCGTTTACTCCACACGAGAGCTCTCCTGCACTCCTTTTTATTTGTTATTTACTATTTATTCAGTGTGTGCATGCATGTGTGTATGTATGTCAGTGCACAAGCTTATGTAGGTACATGCGGAGGTCAAAGGTCAACCTCAGATGTTATTCCTCAGGAACCATCCAAAGGCTTCCAAAGACTTCCCTCCTGCTCCCTGTCCAACCAGCAGGCAAGTTCACTGAAGAGTGTCCTCACCAGCAATCGTTTACCCTTTACGCAGGGAGGGCAAGTCTTCTAAGTTTCTGTGAGATTCCTAAACTCTTCCCTCCTCCCTCCAGGAAGAAATAGCTCAGTTGTAAGCAAATACCTGGTAGTGCATGTCTATAGCCTTAGAGACTCAGGAAGCTAAGGCAACAGGATTGCTTGAACCCAGGAGTCCCAGAAAAGCCTGGGCGGCATAAGGAGACTTCATCTCACAAGAGAGAGAGAAAAAGGAAGGGGAAGGAAGGAAGGGAGAGAGAGAGACAGAGAGTGATAGGGCTGTTATCAGTTAACATGATGCTTGCCTGGGTTTAATCCCCAGAACTGCATAAACCAAGCATTGTAGTGCATGCCTATAATCCAGGGTGGAGGCCAAACGCTCATAAATTCTAGGTAATTCTTGGTTACATAGTGAGCCTGAGGCCAGCCTGGGCTACACAGGACTAAGAGAGAAAGGAGCAGGAGAGATGGCTCAGAGGTTAAGAGCACTGGCTGTTCTTGAAGAAGACCCAGGTTTGAATCTCATTATCCACACAGCAGCTAACAACTGTCTATAACTCCAGCTCCAGAGGATCTGACTCCCCTCCTCTGTGTTCCTTGGCATTGCACGACATGAGTACACTTACATAAATGTAGGCATTACACTAATATATATAAAATAAAAATAAAATAAATAAATACATCTTTAAAAAGGAAAAAGAGCTGGGCTGGTAGCACAAGCCTTTAATCCCAGCACTTGGTAGTCAGAGACAGGTAGATCTCTGTGAGTTCAAAGCCTGTCTGGTCTACAAAACAAGTTCCAGGCCAGCTGGGGCTACAGGGAGACCCTGTCTCAAAAAAACCAAAGAGAGAGAGAGAGAGAGAGAAAGAGAGAGAGAGAGAGAGAGAGAGAGAGAGAGAGAGAGAGAGGACAATGGTATCTAGTTCTATGACAAATGTAGAATAATCAACTTCATGGACAGATAGAAAAAAAAAACAGTGGTTGGTTGGCTGGGGTGGTAGGATTGGTTCCTGCTAACAATTGCAGAGATTCTGGAGATAGTTGTACAGTAGTCTGAACATACTTAATGCCAGTGAACTAGATACTAAAATGGTTAAAGTTCTAACATTATATATGTACATATAATCAAATATGTAAATATATAATATGTATATACTATTAAAACTAAAAGTCCAAAAAGATAACTCAGTGGGTAAAGGTATTTTCTTTTTTTTTTTTTTTTTGGTCTTTTCGAGACAGGGTCTCCCTGTAGCCCCAGCTAGCCTGGAACTCTCTCTGTGAACCAGGCTGGACTTGAACTCACAAAGATCTGCCTGCCTCTGCCTCCCAAGTGCTAGGATTAAAGGCGTGCGCCACCTTTCTACCAAGCCTGACAACATGTGTTTCAGCCCTGTGGTAGGAGAGACCTGATCACCAAAGCTGCCCTCTCACTTTCATACTAAGAGCCTGTGTCCAAAAAAAATTTTTTGAAGACTTATTATTTCATGTGTTAGAGGATTTACCTGCATGTATGTGTGCCAAATGTGTGCCTGGTACCATAGAGGTCAAGAGAGGGCATTGGATCCCCTGAAATTACAGTTATGGATGGTTGTTAGCCACCATACAGATGCTGGGACTTGAACCTGGGTCCTCTGAAAGTGCAGCCAGTACTCTTAACCACTCAATCACCTCTCTATGTCCCCCACCCCATTAAAAAAAAAAAAGAGTCTAGAGAAAGGTTCAGTGGTTAGGAGCCCTGGCTACTCTTGCAGAAATGACCTGAGTTCAGTTCCAAGCACCCACATGGCAGCTAACAACCATCTGTAACTCCAGTTCCAAGGGATTCAACTCCCTCTTCTGACCTCCTCAAGCACCACACAACACCGTCACACATACATGTCAGCAATACATTCCTACAACATAAAATAAAAATAAAAAATTTTGGACTGGAGAGATGGCTCAGCGGTTAAGAGTGCCAACTGCTCTTGCAGAGGTCCCAGGTTCAATTCCCAGCACCCACATGGTAGCTAAGAACCGTCTTTAAGCCAGGTGTGGTGGCACATGCCTTTAATCCTAGCACTTGGAAGGCAGAGGCAGGTGGATCTCTGTGAGTTCAAGGCCAGCCTGGTCTACAGAGTGAGTTCCAGGCCAGCTGAAATAAATAAATAAAATAATAATAATAATAATAATAAAATTTAAAATTCAATTAAAAGAGTCATTTCGGCGTAAAACTCTCAAGGGTCTTTGCAGGAACAGAAGCAGCTAAAAGATCTGCTTAAAGTTTAAAACGTTTGGGGCTGGAGCGATGGCCTAGCGGTTAAGAGCGCCGACCGCTCTTGCAGAGGACCCGGGTTCGATCCCCAGCACCCACATGGCGGCCGAGAGCCGTCTGAAACTCCAATTCCAGGAGAACTCCAGTTCCAGGGGAGTCCGACGCCCTCCTCTGACCTCCGCGGCATTGCACGTCACGGGTGCACAGACTTGCATGCAGACAATACATTCATACACATATGGAAATAAATAAAATTAAAAAAAAAAGTTTAAAACGTTTGGATATAAATATTGTTAATGTATGTGAGCTACCCATATATACGTGTTCCAAAGGCGCTCCTTTTTCTTCTTGTTGCGCTCTGAGGGGTGACACAGAGAAATCAGCGCGGGGAGGAGCAGAACGACCTGCTGATTACAGGATAATACTCAGACAATGAGGTTAAAAGCACTGGCTGAAAAGTTCTTTCATAAAACCTGCTACTCGAGAGCAGAAAATAATTTATGAGAACATGAACAATTAGCACTTTGTAAAAAAGAAATAATGCGCTTCACTTGATCCCTATATTTAACATCAATTAAAGATTATCCTCGTGAATGAAACTCGACCTGGAAATTAACAAGGGATTTAAATTGCATTATGCAAGCAAAAGAGAGGCTCCGGAGCAGTGGTTCAGGGCTTTTGAGATTTCACCAGGATGGTATCTCTACAAGGCGGCCCGGCTGTTTCTCCACCTTCCTCTGAGCTGCAAGATGTTGCTGTGCCACCCAGGAGCTTTTACTTCAGAAAAAAAAAAAAAAAAAGTGATAAAAAGTCCTGCGTAGCTGCAAACACAAGGTTGGCACCCTTCATTTTTAAAAATAACTTCTGGGTCTTTTTTTTTTTTTTTTTAACTGATAAAATTGACCCAGAGTCCCAGGAAAAGGACATGTGCTGCTCCAGATTTGAAGCCAGACCATCTCCACGGAACCAGTCAAGTGAACCCAAGGGGCAGGGTGAGATGAGAAATTGCATCCTGCATCACCTGGTTCAAATCACTGGGATTTTCTTCTCCTAATGAGGGGAATAAACTGGATGTAGTGGCTCAGACCTATAATGGCAGTACTTGAGAAATTAAATCAGGAAGGTTGCTTCAAGTTCAAAGTAACCCTGTGCTACGTAGTGAGTTTCAGGATGCCAGCCTGGATGACATACAGAGCTACACCTTGTCTCAATAAAACAAAACAAAACAAAAAACGGGGCAGGGGGATAAAATGAATGATAGCCCAGCACTTGGGAGGCAGAGGCAGGTGGATCTCTGTGAGTTGAAGGCCAGCCTGGTCTACATAGCAAGCTCCAGGCCAGATGGGACTAAAGGAAGACCCTGTCTCAAAAAAGACAATAAGGGGGCTGGAGAGATGGCCTAGACTGCTCTTACAGAGGACCTGGGTTTGATCCCCAGATCCCCAGCACCCACGTGGCAGCTGAGAACTGTCTGTAATTCCAATTCCATGAGAACTCCAGTTCCAGGGGAATCTGACACCCTCTTCTGACCTCCGCAGCATTGTACGACATGGGTGCACAAACCTACATGCAGACAGTACAGTCATACAATAAATAAATAAATAAATAAATAAATAAATAAATAAATAAATAAATAAATAAAATGATAGATCTGGACCCCACTATATGTAGACCATGGCCTCAGAGATCCACCTGCCTCTCTGTCTCCAGAGTGCTGGGATTAAAGGTGTGCATCACCACACTACTTTTTACAAAATATGCAAGTGTCTGCCTCAAGCATGCAGGTGCCTGTGGAGGCCAGAAGATGGTGATGGATATCCCGGATCTGGACCTACACACCCCTGTGAGCCACCCAAGGTGGGTGATAGGATTCCTAACCACTGGGTCATCTATCCAGCCTGACTATAGGTACCTTCCTGTAATTTTTTTTTTCTGGGAAGCTGTTCTCCTACTAGGGGCAGCCAAGGCCCTAGTAGACAGAATGACCTGGGCTCAGTGAGCCTGACCAGACCCAAGCCCACATGAATCCAGGCTGTCGCCAGTTTCAGGTAGAATCCCCAGAGGGGGAGTTCACAGGAGGATGGAGGTGTCAGACAAAGCAGCAGTCTCCACAGAAGACTGGCCTCTGTCTGAGCCTACAGGTGCTCTGGGCCAGCCACTGTAACAACTGGTCCTACTTAGGACAAGTGGACACGGTCCTGGCATTACCGTGGATTGAGCCAGATTCTGTCCTCATTAACCCATCACCCACTAGACCAGTATTATTGTCCCTAGATCCAGAACTGGGGCCTAGATTCCTGTTCCCAGGGCTCACAGGGGACACTTGTAACAATGGAAGCACCAAAACCTTCAAAGAGTAACAAGCCCAGAGCCCCAGGGGCTCGGGCTGAATCTAGAACAGGAGAGGGAGTTCTCTCTGGCTTTGTGCTTTATGACACAAAGCATCCTGATGCTTCCTGGGGAAACATGTCAGGACCACAGCTCTGATGCTGATTGCTAGGAATCGTCCCACTGGGAAGAAGCAAGGTGTTTCCTGCCATCTTTCAGACCCCCAGAAGAAAGGATCTTGTTCATAGCCTAGAAAGTGCCCCCTGAGAAATTGACTTTGGTTTAGGCTTTTTTTTTTTCCGCCTTGTACTGTCAGTCTTGCTACATGCAAGTTTTTTGGTTACTGTGCCTGTTGCTGGATCTGGGGACAACTTACCCCTCACAGGAGGCAGGGACGTGGGGTGGGGGGCTCAGTTCTCACATTCCTACTTGCTGTGTGGATTGGTTTCCTCATTGTTATCTTGGGAAAAGAGAAAGCAGATGTTAACCAGTACCCCTTGAGAATTCACCTTGCTATGCTGTAAAATTCTGCATTATTAACATTCCAAAAATCTTTCCACTCCTGTGTGTGTTTTAGATGGGGGGGAGGGGGAGGGTGAATATTTGAAAATTCAAAACTGTTGAGAGGGTGGAGGTGGCAGAAGTTTATTAAATTGGCCCAGGGCGGTTTTGAGATTTGAAAGTTTCTTGCACTCCATGGCTCTGGGCCAACTCCCAGCAGACTCAGACTCTTACCAAGTCACCTTCTCTCCATGTTGCTGAGGTGAAAGGCAAGTATTTGGGGGTGCTCAGGGGAGAGTTTCACATTTGTCCTGCTTCAGCTGGCCTGTGGGACACACCAAGCACAGGCACAGGCACACATGGAGGATAGCCAGACGGCTTCAAGGTGACTGCATCAAACCTTAAAGCGATGGAGTTTTGTTTTTGTTTTTGTTTTTTGTTGTTGTTGTTTTTCCAAAATAAGTCTTCCTAAGGCAGCTTCTTTCTCACAGAAGCCAGCAATAAGACTCACTGGTTTCTTATCTGTCAGACCCTCCTGACCAATTGGGGAGGGAAAGGTTTGTATTTTTGTTCTCATATTTCTATTTTGGAAAAAAAAAAAAGTGGTGGGGGGACATGGGGGAAGAAGTTGCAAAACCAAATATTCCACTTATTGCAAAACTGTTCAAAACA
The DNA here is from genome assembly GCA_009823505.1 of Rhizomys pruinosus. Taxonomy (NCBI): domain Eukaryota; kingdom Metazoa; phylum Chordata; class Mammalia; order Rodentia; family Spalacidae; genus Rhizomys; species Rhizomys pruinosus. Next base: position 152,466 of record VZQC01006666.1, read on the forward strand.
TATAAATGCTCATTTTACAACAAGATGAGTGCAGGCTCCTTCTAGCTATGCAGATGGATGCTGGTGTCCAGGGCTTTGAAATCAGAACGCTGTAGGCTACCTTCAGCTCCCATGCTTTTCCAACTGTATCACAAACTGATTCACTTAGCTGACTCTCAGTTTCTACCTGTGTAAAATGGAAGTAGCACACCTGGTATGGGAGTGCATGTTTTTAATCCCAGCATTCAGAAGGCAGAGGCAGACAGATCTCTATGAGTTCCAAGCCAGCCTATTTTTCTGGCTCAAGAAAAATAAAATAAAATGAAAAATGGGAGTGGCAACAAGCATTCTGTTCTATAAGATTGCTCTGAAGATTAAGTGGGATAATAAACATAAAATCTCTGGCTCGTGGTAGATGCCCAAGAAATGTTACTGACCATATTTTATTATTTCTATTGTCGTTTTTGTTGGTGAAGTCATGACTAGGCAGCTGGGCCCCAGGATTGGTACCATCCATGAATCTGATGGATGAACCATAAGACTCCTTTCCCTCATGGACCACTGTGCCTTCAGGAGCCAGTGTGCCGGACAGGACACAGTCTGCAAACAAAGGCCCCTCCGCAAATCCCCCCACTTCAGCCCCTCTATTCCTAAGTTTCAATTTCAGCATTCCTAGCTATGAGAGTTTTACTAAGAATATTTTAGAGAGAAAAGAAAGCCAAGATAGCCAGGCCCAGATGCCTTTAATCCCCAACACTCAGGTGGCAGAGGCAGGTGTTCTAGTTATGAGTTCAAGGCCAGCCTGGTCTACATAAAGAGCTCCAGGCCAGCTGGGACTAAAGGGAGACCCTGTCTCAAAAATACCAAAAAAGAAAAAAAAAAAAAAAGAAATAAAGAAAAAATTCTAATTTCTGTAATTAAGTGATTAACTGGAGCCCTTAATTAATGAAGTTTAAAAATCCACTCTTTTGCCGGGCGTGGTGGCGCACGCCTTTAATCCTAGCACTCGGAAGGCAGAGGCAGGCGGATCTTTGTGAGTTCAAGGCCAGCCTGGTCTACAGAGTAAGTTCCAGGACAGCTGGGACTACAGGGCGACCATGTCATGCAAAGATAGAACCAAAAAAAAAAAAAAAAAAAAAAATCCACTCTTTTAAAAAATTTTTATTTATTTATTTTTATGTGTACAAATGTGCTGTCTGCATATAGGTTTGTGCACCCATGGTCCTGCAATGCCACGGAGGTCAGATGAGGGTGTCGGATTCCCCTGGAACTGGAATTAAAGATGGTTCTCAACTGCCATGTGGGTGCTGGGAATCAAACCCGGGTCCTCTGCAAGAGCAGTCGGCACTCTTAACTACTAGGCCATCTCTCCAGCCCCCAAATCCACTCTTTTTAAGGGGAAATCTGCTCCAATAGGCATGGACATCTCTGTCCAGGGGGCAGTTAGTTCTTCCCTAGCTTCAATGCCGCCTAAAAAAACTCAGTGAGCCCTGGTGTTTCCTGAGCCTCAAGGAATCCAGAAGGAAAGAATTCTTGTGTCTGTAGTAAAAGGCCCAAGGAGCTGTGAGATGCTTGTAATTTCAGCACTTCTGAGGCTGAGGCAGGAGGATGGCTGTAAGTTCAAAGCCAGCTGGGACTATAGTGAGGCTGTCTTAACCCAATAAACAAATCTAAATCCCCAGAGGAGGGGATAGATATAGTTGCAAGACTAGCACAGTTCAGGAGCTGGAGAGAGGGGTCTCATTAACCCAAATGACTGGCCAAATTAGACGACCCAGAACCCACATTCCCCATTTCAGGCAAAGGCTGCTTGCAGAAGCCCCTCCCGGGTGTGGTGTGGGAGTCTCAACGTGCTCTCTGCAGAGGATGTTGTGCTGGCGCTCCCCCGCCTGAGCAGACAGTCATCCATCACACCAGGAGAGGCAGCGGTGGGGGACGCGAACTCTGCCATCTCCCCCACCCCTTTCCCTAGCAGAGGTGGCGGCGGCAGCGTGCAAACTGCTTGACTACCCCCTTTGCAGGATTGACGCCGCCGACACAAGTTTTTCCATTTTCCTAAACATCCTACCCGGCTGCCAATAAGGACGGGTGCTCTGGGCCTTGGAGCCCTGACAAGGGGGGCCTTCTGGGGAGTGGGGGAGGGGCGCAGAAAGGGTCTCTGACTGAGAGCCCTTCCCCCTGTCCGTTGGGCGACGGTACAGTGATGTAGAGTAATTACCGAACAATTTGATGGCAGGCCTCACAGGTGCCCAGTCCCTTTCGAAACCGCATTCTGCAGGCTATGCAGCCTCTGAGCACTGGGCACGGTTAACGCCTTGGAACCCACATCCTGGGGCTTTAGGCAGTGTGCTCTGAGCCACTGCGGCCTAAGCCAAGTTGACAGGCTCCATTAGAGAGCGAGTCTGTCATGGAAATTGTGACATTAACAGAGGACCATGTGGTGGATAGCAATTCCCCCACACTTCCCTGACCTAGGTGGCAGCCAGACCGCTTTCCCTGGGGGTGACTGAGACCATCGGAGGCTGTTTCCATTTCCATTGGCCAAGTGCCTGCATCTGACCGGCCCTGTAGGGCCCATAAAGGCCCTGCATGGCCAAGAGACCCCCTTCTCCCAAAGGGAAATCAATGCCTGCAGATACCCAGTTTCACTTCCAGAACCCAATCAATGGTCCATCCACTCCGGGACCCAATCATCAAGTGATCCTCAAAATTCAGGATAGAACCTTGCAATGACTTTGGGACCTGAAGCAGGAAAGTCTGTGGGCGAGATGGCTCAGCCTCTAAGGCTGAGAGCCAGAGTGCCCCCAAATAAACAAAAACATTACAAATTTAAGTAGGAGGCCAGAGTTGTGGCAGCCTGCCTTTAATCCCAGCAGTCGGGAGGAAGAGGCAGGTGGATCTCTGTGAGTTCAAAAAGCCAGCTTGGTCTACAGAATGAGTTCCAACAGAGCTGGGGATACTACAGAGAGACCCTGTCTCAAAAAGAAAAAAAAAAAA